>JAMQGT020000402.1:5000-119965 GCA_024447675.2 Pterophyllum scalare | reverse complement strand
ATGCCCTCTTTACTTGGTTCAGTTACGTATTGCTCACACACAAGCGCGTGGAGGGTGAGGGAGTAGACCACGGGACACAGTAAGGGTAAGTCGGTGTTGTTTTGGCTATCTGTTCATGTCTTCATGAGTAACAGTCGCCAAATATTGTCCTGACAGGGGTGCCAAAAGAAACACTTGCGGCGACATCTTGCTTTTGGTGCAGGATAGACGCGTTTCTTTCGCAATAAGAAGCATGCAGTTAAGAAATCGCACTCACTGTTTGCACATAATCATTAAGATTCATTTATCCGGTCCGTTTTATAGGCGTACGCCAGTTAAGTTGAGCTGTATGCCGAACCACGGGCTTTTAAAGGTCAAATTAAACACAAGCTTTGAATAGACTACAGATTACAGAAAATTAGTTATGTTTGACTCGCTGAGGTAGAAAGCAGCTGAACAAGCAGAAGGTCTGTGCTTGTAGGTTTTACAGTATTGTTTGTTCCCTTCAAGTGGGTCCCGTCCTATCGGTTGCGTTGTGTTTGGTCAGTGGGTTTCCAATAAACACATGACCTGCAGTACAGCTCTACATGCAATACCTCTACATGTGTGGTAGAGATGAAGAGCGGGTGGGGATGGAGAGATAGATGGCAGTTGCTCTTAGGGCGCTGAAAGTAAATTACAGTATTTATCCTTATCCTTATAGCTACTAATCATTGTCAGCCTGCATGGCTTGGAGTGCTACCAAAGAGACAAGACAGTGTTGCTAAGTGTTAATGGGCTGCATATAGGGGAGAAGACAAGATATGATTACCTGATTAATTTGTGCTTGAGGCCAGTCGGGAGGCAGCTTATGTTACAATTTGTTGTTGAAGGGGAGAAAGTTCTTTCAATCCAATTAGTTTTAGTGCAGCTATCCTCCCTTTGCCAAAAATATGCTAAAAAAAAAATGTGAAAATGTGAAAGAAGTCAGGAAATTAAATCAGAATTTCCCTTATTGTTGGAAAACTGCCAGCACTGAAATTCAGTACCATGGACAGCTCACCACTCACCGTCTTCTGTAGAGATTTCATTCAATTTCCTCTCAAATAGGCTTGTTAAAACTGTTCCCAAACACAACAAAAAAGATGAAATTATTCTCATTTGGGGGGGGGGTTGTTGGTAGTTTAAGCTAAAAAAAAAATCACCTGAACTTATGGCATATGGCATAAAACTATATCAAATAAGGTGTTTGTCTTCAGCACCTTTACAAGGATCAAGGCAGTAGTAAAAGCTGCCGCTGTCAAGTTGTCAGTCGCAGAATTATTTGATTTATTACCGAAATGTCACATACTGAGTTTCAATTTGCTGTATGTTTTTGAACCCCTGTTTTGTGATTCTCATTAAGATGTAACACCAGCTGAAAGTTCAGTTTTCTGGGCCCAGAGTTTGGTTGATTCATTAGCTGGAAATTTAAACCACATATGGTGATTTGGCAAACATCTGTTGTATCATTGCTAGGCATATTTGAATGCTCATTCATCACTCACTGCTCTCACGTATTACTGCAGGAGCCTGTGATCATTCCTTGTGGGGGTAGATGTCCTAATTTGGCAAGGATTGTCTAGTCTACCTTTGCATAATTTTATGCTCTGTCTTTGACCCTAACTGTGTCTGTTGTGTGTGTGTGTGTGTGTCTGTGTGTGTACAGCGTTGTGCAAAAGTCTTGAGCCACCTTTCATGTTTTTATATTTTGCTATGAAAATGGGAAACAGGTGCAGCAATTTATTGAAATGTGCAAACATAAATGGAAATACAGTATATATGGTAAAAACTGTTTCTACAATTCCGACAAGCTTGAAAGTCAATATTTGGTATGACCACCTTTATTTTTTTCAACACAGCCTGAACTCGCTTAGGCAGCTTCTAGTAATTTCTTTAAGTAGTTTTCAGGAATAGTTCTCCAAGCTTCTTGAAGGACATTCAAAGCTCTTCTTTGGATGCTGGTTAAATTGACCATTGTCATGCTGAAAAATGAAGCCATTGCCGTTACAGGTGGTATTGCATGGTGAATCAAACTCTGACTATCCATTTCTGCATTCATCATTCTATCAATTTTGACAAGATCCCCAAATCCACTGGCTTAAATGCAGCCCCAAACCATGACAGAGCCTCCACTGTGTTTTACAGATGGCTATAAACACTGTTGTACCTCTCTCTTGACCTCCTACTTACATAGTGATGATGATTTAAACCAAAAATGTTAAATTTGGATTAACCACTCCATAAGACTTGTTGGTACTGATTTCAGTCCAGTTCTTATGCAATTTGGAATACCTCAGCCTTTTCTCCCAGTTTCCCTTCCTTAAGAATTGCTTCTTGACAGCTACACTTTCACTGAGACAACTTAGATGGGACTTTGGTGAACAGTAGATGGATCAACTGAAGATCCAGATGCTTCGCTCAGGTCCTGTGTCAGGGCTTTTCTTAAGGACATGACTTTCAGTTACTGTTCGTCTGCTGTAGATAGTTTTTTTTTAGGCCTGCCACTTCTTTGTCCTCCACTTGTCCTGTGTCCCCAAATTCTTTAAGGACACACTGCACAGCATGCCAAGATATGCTGAGTTTTTGGTTAATAACTCTTTGGGAATCACCTTGTTGGTGCAAAAAACAAACAAACAAAACAAACAATTTTATGCCTGTCAGACTGTGCTATCTTTGCAGACTGTAGATTTGGTGAAGAAACTAGAACAAATTATGCATTTTTGCAACAGACTGCTAGTAACAGAGTGGCTAAAGATACAATTTTAAATAATGTTTTTGCTAAGTTGTCTGCTATGTTTAGATAAAATACTGGTTCATTCCTTGAGATAGATGTCTTTTTATGCTTAAGTGATTCATAGGTCAGTGTTAAGTGGCTTAAAAAAATGTTTCTCTGAAAATGGTCCTTGTAAGCATAATGTGAACTCTATGTGTTCATAAACTGTATATATCTTTTTGGTCTTGTCTTAGGACCTATCAACAACATATGGGGTGTGTGTGTGTCTGGCACAGCAGAGAGGTGTCAGCTTCATCCCACTTCTAATGTTTTTCTACCTGTGTGTGTCTCTGTCTGTGTGTGAAGGAGACAGAAATAGTGCCAGGGTAAGAGTGAGACCGAGTATACAAACAGAAACAGAGGGGAAAGAGAGAGAGAAAGGAAAGAGTCTGTGAAATGAATGCAGATTGCTGGCCCTTAAATCTGGAGCCATCACAGTAACAGTAAGGGCTGGCAGACATGACTCATCCACTATTCATGCTGGGGGATGTGTGTTTGTGTGTGTGTATATTTCCTATGAAACAACTGTAGACTTTATATTTTATTTTATATATATATATATATATATATATATACACAAAATTGATTGTACTGTCATCTTATAATGATGTTGCTCTTGCTACATCAAAAGTAATTCACACAATTTAGGCCCTTGCCCATTTTTACATTTAAGCTTCTAGGACATCAAAAGTAAATAAGCAATAAGTAATTCAATATCAAAAAGCCTTTTATATCTATTTTTACGTTATTGTCTTGTCTGGCTTCTCAAAGGGATCATCATGCAGACAAAGCATTAAAAAATCTATTTATAAATGTCTATTTAAAAATATTTAATAAACAAATTGAAACTACACAAGCAGAAGGTTTGGTACCTTTTAGTGCTGTCTTTGATGCTTCTTCAGTTTTTTGACTATAAAGAGTGATCACATTCTATGTTTTCATGAGTCATGCAGGGAGATTAAACTGACACTTTTTATAACTGATGCTGACAGTGATTGTTCTTTAAAAATCCATATTTAATAAGTATTTCAAGTTTTGTTTTTTTTTTTGTTTTTTTGTGCCTGGAGTTCAGTGCTATCTACATCACATAACTGTGCACATGGCCATTTGCCAAATGTTGTAAAATTTGGAGCATTCACAACATCAGCACTGAAACAGACCTCTATATCCAACGGTCATCATATCTCTTCCCATTCTTTGTTTGCAGTTTATCTTGGGCTTTTAGATGCATCTTCCTTTTCTGATTGTCTTTTCCCCTGATCTCAATGTACTGCCAGCATTTTGTTCTCTTTTCTGCTGGCATCATCTTTCTCCTTCCTCCTGTCCATTCTTTTACTTAGTAAACCCTATAAGGCTATTCTGATATGCCCCCCTTCTCTTTTCTCAATCACCATCAACCGTCTTCCTCTTTTTCCTCTCACTATCGCATTTCATCCGCCTGTCCTCAGACAGAAAGATGAGACAGGCCCAGCATCTCTGATTGGTCAGAGAAGACAACGCCCTCAGCTCAGGCTCACATCCTGAGTGGGGGTTATAAATATGACAAAAAGGTCCTCTCTAAAACATCCATCCATTTTCTTCCATTTATCCACATTTGTTTATTTTTTAAATTTCATACACAATTATGATTTGAGTAGAAAAAAATGTTAATAGTAAATACTTCTCAATCTTTATTATAGACAGTGCTGTAGGAGGAAGACACAGGGATCTGATCTTCTCTGACCTGTGCAATGCCAACCACAGGCTTTTCCTGCTCCTGTAGGAAGTACTAGGGGATCCAGACCTGCAGCAGCAAGTTCAGGAACAGATTCTACCTGCAAGAGATAAGACTATGGGGATGCTGAAAATCTAAACACTTTGCACATACACCAGATTATTGGACCCTCACTCCTCCCCCCTTAACTTCTATGTTGAAATGTATATACACACACACACACACACACACACACACACACACACACGTACAACCTCAATTCTAAAAAAGTTGGGATGCTGTGTAAAATTTATAAACAGAATCCAATGATCTGCAGATCTCAAAAATCCACATTGTATTCACAGTAGAACATAGAAAACATATCTCATGTCATGTGTTGAGTGGAAAATGTGGATCCAAAAAGGCAGACATGAAGACTGAATGAATAATCAAAAAATAAACATCTACTGGGGCAAGCATCCAAGAGGCAGCTGAAAACCAAATACAAAAATCCAAACTGAAGACACATGCAGGAAAAACCTGCAGGCCTACAAACTCAGTAAATGTGCAATATGACACACTTAAGAACACAAGCAGACTGAGGGTTTAAATACACAAGAGCAGATAAGGTCAGAGTGGAGACACCCGGGGAACTACGCACACCTGAACTGAATCTGATAAGTAAACTAAATACAAAGACACAAGAGACAAAGGCAACTAAAATAAACCAGGATGTAACTGAAACATGAGGATGCCTAACACAGAGACAACTTAACAATGCACAGGAAATATAAGCAAATAATAACCAAGAACTAAACTAGATAGCGAAACTAAAACTGAGAATAGCCTGAGGATGTAAACAAATAACTCAACCATGAGTATCTGCTATATAAGAAAACAGAAAACTTGAACCAAAACCTGCATTATACTGAATGTTTCTAATATTCTACCTCCTTATAATTGCAAATAAGTCTGATTTTTTTTTTTAAAAAAAGCAGTGGTGACAATTTTCTGAAATGTATAGTTTGATTTTTTTGTCTTATGTATCTTCCCCAATAGCAAGCGTGCTCCATTTATTTGTACAGAGCAAAAATCAATTAAAGTATTCTCAAGATTTTATTGACTTATTTTCTGCAACAGTGATTGCACAAATACCGTTGACTTACAACAGTAAAAACTTCAAACTTTTTTTTGCTTAAGCATTTTCCATCACTGCCTCTGATTCTTTCAGAACAATGTCTTTAAGGAAAGAATTATGCACATGTGGCGTACACTGTGATGGATTACACAACTAAAGAAATTCTCAAGAGTCAACCAATTGATTTTCAACCATACATGGGTGGATGGAAACCAAGGTGAGAAAAAAAAATCAATTTATTCCATCAGAATTTACATGATAGTCCACAAAGATGTAAAGTGTTTGTGTCATTATGTCTATAAAATTAGTTATTAGTAGAATCCTTGGTGATCAAGGGATGATAGGCCTGTTTTACTACACTTTGACTTGTCCCATTATGGAAAGCAAAGGTGTATTAATTATGGCTGCATTCCACTTCTGAGAGGTCTTATTTCTGTGCATGTTGGTTCACCACAATGGCTTTCAGGGACACTTAATTTAACTTGCACCTTCTCTGTTGTGGAAAAAAAAAGGCCTTGTGGTAAAACAAATGTCCATTCTGTAGAGTGCTCAAGTGTTCATTGGACTTGAGGGAGATTAGAGCATTGATGGAGATGCAATCATGCTGTAGAAGCTCCCACCCCACCCAGCACCACCTCTGCTCAGCCTCAGGGTTTTACTCCTGTGATCGATTGGTTCACCACATTTCCATTGCAAGAATCCCTAAGCGGCTTATAAACACAGCTCACTTTCCCAAGGGCACTGCCCGTTCCCATATTCATGTTCCTGGATTCCTGGCCTATATTCCCATTGAGCAATATGAATCTGGAAGCCTCCAGCTTCAAAGGAAATGTGCCTGTCAGGGAAGACAGCTTTTACCCTGGCAAAGAAACATACAGAATACTAATACATAGTACAGGAGGATTGTTTTTGTTGGTTCTTGCATTGTTATGTACATTATCAATATCTTGTGACAAGGAATGTAAGAAGATTATTTATGCCCTCTTTATACCTTTTTTTTATGGCTCACATCTTAATTTAAGCATTGTACAATGCACAATACTGATAAAACCATTGTTCACTGCATTCACTGCGCATTATATGATTAAATGCATTTCTGTATGTATGACAGTGTTTTTGTCTTCATCCTCTCTTACCCAGATGTTGCATCACTGATGGCCTGAAACTGTATCCTGAGGCTCTCAGAGTCTTGACAGAAATCTTCTTAAAGGTAATGATTTCTCTTGCTGGGAAAGGACAAGAAGGTAGCAGAGATTATAACACTACAGTGCTACTGCATTTTAGTTCTAAGAGCATCATGAGACTGAGGAAGTAAGATGTGTATTACATATTTTAATGTGAAATAATTTTTAACTTCATTTGGGTATAATCAAGTTGGCTGTAAGCATAGCATGAAGTCAGTCTGCCAGAGTTACTTTGCCATCCAGACAAAAACTGTCAACAAAAACTTGATGGATTATGATTCCCAGATAATGAAGGCTAAGTATGGTTATCATCCGACTATTCTTTTTGTAGTAGTAATCTAATCATAGGCTCAAAGTTGTACTTTACTTTGGTTTTATGATGAAATTCTAGCAAAACAAGATTTACTCAGATTTACTTTGTCAATATTACTTTTTACCAATTGTTGTCGTGCTAATATGGCAGCAATCTACTGGGCAGAAAATTGAAGCCACTTATTTTTTCCCATACAGTCTGTTTAACTTAACGTCATGTGTTATTGTCATGAGCAGATCAGGCTGCTGATATTGGGCCAAAGCAAAGCTATCATGGCTATCGGCATGTTAACTTTACAACAGGGATCACTATAATCAAATTTTAAAATTTGGCTCTTAATAAAAACTTAAGGGAAATATTGATTAAGCAAAGCAATTCTATTTGCTGTGTTTAGCCAGTGCACAGATATGCAGCAGACACATTTCTGAGGAGATCACCAGGTGGAGAGAATGGGCCTCTTAAACATCAGCTTTAGCCTGAGTGTAAACAACAGAAGGCAGGGTTTACAGGAACCCCAGAGCCCACAGTGAGGCTCCACACTCCAGCTGAGAAAGTTGAGGCCAAGTCCAAAGTGTTTATGTCACCAAGCACCCCTAATGTCATCAGGGACCTGAGCTGGAAGTAAAGTAACTCATTTGTTCTCCATACCTCCATCAGTCCTTGCTTACTAGCCCTCTCTCCTCACACTAATTTAAACGTACTTAATAGAGATCAAACAAATGTGAAGTGTCTGTCCTTCTGCACCTGCACAAAGCTGCTGACATCATTTGAATTCAGTATACCTTGTGTGACGTGAGCTTACATACATTTTTTTTAATATGCTGAATTTAATAGGACAACGGATAGAAGGCCTTGGATGAACCATTTATTAATGCAGAGCATTATAAAGACTCAGTGTGTGAGCAAGGAAATGAGCCTTGCATTTCAAAATGCATTTGCCTCTCACTAATCTGTGCTGTCAGAGAAAAGCACCTTCTGATGAAAGGAATATGTCTGCCCCTGGATCCAACAGGAAAGTAGGGAGGGGGTGGGAAATGTGTATTTCAGCCTTTGAAGAACTGGGAGTGAAATCAAATCCTGGCTAACATGGATGATGAGTAGCATCCAATGGCAAGATCCAGTCACCTCTCATCCTGTAGGAGTTGTATGTTCACAGAATAAGCATACAGCTACCCAGATTGCGCTTTGGATGAATCTGGAGGACGGCCAGTTTAGCTCTACTGCAATCCCCCAGCTTCATCTCTCTTTCCCTTTCCTCCTCTTTCTTCTGTTTTGGAGTATTTACTGTGCTGAGTCTCAGAGCATCACAGAGCAGCCTCTGCCACTATGGTCTCACTGGTCCCACTAAAGCCACCACTGCAATGTCCAAGATGATCTGCAGTGGAAACTGCTGAAATCAGCAACAATCAGCAAGTTTTTGTTTTTATTTTTTTAATAAATGTGCTGTCACATGTTTGGCAGTCTTATTGCTTCTCAGTTGGTACTTGACCAGTTTTTATATTATTTTTAGCTGTGCTAGAAACTGGTATTATGTTGTCAGTTTGTCAGTTATTAGAGCTACCAGTTGGATCCTGATTTAAACACTGAGAAGAAATTTCATGCAAATTTAATCTATACATTATTATTATTATTATTATTATTATGCTATTTTAAAGAATTTTTAGACAATCCCCAGCATGTCCACCAGCCTGTTGTAGTGTTTTCTTACCCCAACATTTATTCCGTATACTGGACCAAAAGTAATCCCAAAATCTTCTTGTGCCCACTATGCACTCACAGTGTTTATGTTCACTCTTATACAGTGATGGTGATGAGAAGGAGGCTTGAGTTGTTACAGCTTTGTCAGAGTCACTCTTTTACTCCCAACAAATTTGACTAAAATCAGAAATCTGTATGGGAAACACAACATTTCCATTTCTTACAGACTGCAGGTGGAACTTCCATCAGTGCTGTAGCCTGAGTGTGTAATTCCTTTTTTTAAGAGTGCATGCCAGCTACAGCTCATCCCTAATGCAGTGCTATAAATCCATTTTTTTTCTTTCTCACCTTAAACTCTGTATGGCTTTCTTGTCTGTAAACAGAGCCAAGGTTCAATTGTTTTCTGATCTGCTATGCAAAGCACAAAGCCTGGGCCTGTGTATCACTTTGCTGTACTCAGCCTAGGCCCCAACTCTGCATCATTTATCTCATCACACAGACTGACCGACCTCAGATGACTTTGCAGACATACTCTGCAGTCTACCAGTCACGTGCAATTCTCTCCCTCTCCCCCTGTGGTGGCTTGCTCTACTTCTGATCACTGCACACATCTGTGCTTCTCCTGGCAATCTAAAATCTAAGCCTAATAGAGACAATCAAGAAGGAAAGCCACCATTAGTAGCAGTTCACAAGTTTTGTGTCTGTGTGTGTTTTTTAAAACATGCACCACTGTTAACTCGTTTAGCCTCTGGTGATGTTAAACACAAAGATTATGTCACTGCAAATTGTGTTAGTGGCCCATTTACAGCTCTACAAACCGCTCCTTAAAAGCACATCTATTGTGAAAGAAGCTTCCCATCTCAACAACAGCAAGTTTCATACAACACACTCTTTTCTCACCAGGACACTTATTCCTTTCTCTCTATCAGTCATGCTTCTCTCCATGACACTCTGTAAATATCTGCCATAGACAGAGTAAAGATCATGAAAAGGTCAAAAAAAGGTAAAAAAATTTTGCACTGGCTTGGTCCACCCTGTTTCAGAATAAAACCAGAATTAAGAATGTGGTTACTTTTCTACCACTAACACTAAGGTTATAAGAGAGCACCAACATGATCTACCTACATTTTTCTACACCTTTCTGACAAGCATGTGAACCATTACAGTAACCATTAAACAGACCCTCACAGCGGTGACGCATGGGAGAACATCAGTCATCCTCATCTGGTCCTCTAGGCTCACCGGAACTGTGATGGATTGCACCACCGAGATGTTCGATTTGAAGGGAAAGAGCACGGTAGCACACCTGATATGCTGAAATTGTATCTGTAGTTAAATCAATCAGCTGAAGTAGATCGGTATCATCTGAGTTTCCTTCATACAGTGGGGCTAATTTATAGGGTCACGGGGGGTCATGGCTGTAGCTGCAGCCATACACTGTAATCAAGCCAGGGTCCACTGAACTGAGTGGTGGGGACCATAAATCAGCTGGATGAACTGGAGCTATATACTGCTTGTTGGTGAACTAGCACAAAATATCTTCACATACAGATACAGAACAGCCTGCTCTCTATTAATTCCTTCCATTAACAGTGACATTCAAAGATATATGATATATGTCCCCAGTGCACAGATGCCAGTGTAAAGTACCTTTTCATTAAGCGTGTGGTGGCCCTAGGGGTGAGGAGGGGAAGTGCAGAGGAGTGTGTACATGTGCGAGAGAGAGAGAGAGAGAGAGAGAGAGAGAGAGAGAGAGAGAGAGAGAGATATGAGTGTGGGTGGAAGACAGACCCTTGTGAAGATAAAAAGGGAGGGAAGGCAAAGTGATATTGTTAAGATTCACAGCTTTAACCTCTTGTCTTTAAATCAGAAGATACTATACTGACTTACTTATATACAGGGTCATATAGCTGAAAAGAGAGAGGTATAGGATGCTTGGTACATACAGTATTATCCCCACACGGACTTTATTGTGGTTCCTTACTTTCAGTCATCTTTACTCTTGCTCTTTCTCACACAACCTTTTTGTAACCTTTTTGACATTGAGGACCATCCATGTCACAAATAAATGTCACATTCTCCACTTAAATTACTCCCAGATCACATACTTTTCAGAAGCCAGTAAGTCAGTCCAGTGTGTTTGCTGTAAGGTTTTAAGTGGATGGCTTATTGTTAAGCCTGTAGTGACTAAGAATGAATGTTTGGTGTTAGTAGACTTATTTACCCCCAACTGGGCTATTAGTCTTTATTTGCAACACAGTGCAGCACGATTCATTTAGAGCATGACCTGCTCAACCACACACTGATGAATAAGTACCTTCCTATTCTGCTTGCATCAAATAAAGCATTACTTTGAAGGCAAGGCCATACTTTAGTAAATTATAGTGTGCACGCAGCTTACAAGACCTGTCATTGTGCTGCAACACATATGCACACACACACACACAGTTGTGGTCAGAAGTTTACATATACTCATTACGGGTATGAATGTCATGGTTATTTTGGAGTTATTTGGGGTTTTCAACAATTTCTTTGAACTGTTCTTCCAGGGTAGGGCACAACATACATCTTTAATAATTTTAAAAAACAAGAATTACATGCAGAAGTTAGAATTTATTTTGGATTTTCTCTAATCCACATAGGGTCAAAAGTATATAATACAGGCTCAAATACATACATATACCCTCATTAATATTTGGTTGAATGTCGCTTAGTTGGTTGCACCTTCACCTTAAGCTTTTGATAACCATCAACAAGCATCTGGTATAATTCTTTCTGGATATTTAATCAATCTTCTTGGCAGACTTGGTAGAGTTTATTTAAATTAGTTGGTTTGTTGGCACAGACACTGTGTTTAAGCAAAGTCCACAAATTTTTTTATAGAGTTAAAGTCGTACCTTTGGGAAGGCCATTCCAGGTTCTTAATGGGCCATTTCTAAACAACTGCAGATTCTAGAATAAGTTTAAACAACTGTACATAAGTACAAGTTATTTGGATGTGTCACCACTTTTCCACGGTCTGGAAGAAGACCCAAACTGTCACCCTCAGATGAGCGGAAATTGATCAAGATGTTCAGGAACAAGTTGCAAGGCTGCCATGAACTGAAAATTGCTGTAACACCAGCGTTGCTGTCCACAGTGAAGTGAGTTTTACATCACCATGGACTGAGGTTATGCCAACCATTTAAGGAGCCCCTGCTCCAAAATTAGCACATTCAAGCTCAACTGAAATTTGCAGCTGCCCACCTGGACAAATCAAATGCCTTCTGGACAAAAGTTTATGATCAGACGAGACAATTACTGAGCTATTTGGCCACAATGACGAAAGGTATGTTTGGAGGAATAAAGGTGAGGCTTTCAAACCTAAAAACACTGTACCAGCTTCCAGCATGGCGGTGGTATATTGCACAACGTGAATAGAATAATGAAGGAGGAGGACTACCTCAAAATTCTTCAACTTCACCTCAAATCAAAAACTAGATGGTTGAAACTTGGACACAATTGGTGGTTCCAAAGGGACAATGATCCCGCAGGCTAACATTATACTTCTGACCTTTCCAAAGACCTGACCGCAACCCTATTGAGAAAAAGCCAGGTCCATGTCAGGAAACCACACAGTTTAACCCTTTAATATCTAACCTGTCTTTGGCTATAGAACATACTTCAAATGTCCCATTGTTTGCGGACTTCCAGCAAGAATTACCATAATAATAATTACTGCAATTTCTCAGCTTTCAGAAACCATTTGAACTTTCCAATAGGACAAACGGTTGTGCAATTACAGTAATTCAAAGTATGTTTGATCTGACGTCTCAGCAGTGATACGCTTGGTGTTAACCAGCTGTTCATGGCAGGTAACAGGTGAATTGGCAGCGATCACCCAGTCTTAGAGGGTTAAATTAACTAAACCAATTCTGCCAAGGACAGTGGCCAATATCGAGTCAGAATTATGCCAGAAGCTTGATAGCTACCAAAAGCATCTGGTCAAGGTGCTACCTGCTAAGGACAGTTAACCAAATATTGGTGGGTGTGAGGTGTGTGTGTGTATATATATATATATATATACACATACGCATATATATTATTTATATATGAGAGAGATTATTTATATATATATGAGAGAGAGAGAGAGAGAGAGAGAGAGAGAGATAAAATTATAAAAACTGGCTTCCACCAAAAGTTCTCATGTTCTCATGATTATTCACTGTTTTCACTATTCAAAGCTCAAGGATCAGAGGAAGAACAGATGCACACTCCTCAACTTAGAAGCAGCTTATTGAACTCAACAGCATGTCATGTGTATCACAAGCAATTTTGGCTGGAAATGAATTGGGTTTTCTTTATTATGGAAAAGATGCTGTGAGGATCTGTGTTTCCTCAACAGTAAATACAATATTTTTGGCCAACTTCTAGAATTAAAACTGAGAGTCTGCACTTTAAGTCAAAATTCATCATATAACTGTAACTTCAATATGTTTTGGTGCAGAGCTTTAAAAAGAAAGTCCCAACGTCAGTTTCTACATTATAGAAACAGTATCTACTTTGTTTTTTTGTGCACACACACACACACTTGCACACACACACACACACACACACACACACACACACACACATACTCTTATTAAATGAGAAATGAAAGATGGCCTTTCCATCCCCACAGGATAAAACAGTAACCTTTAATCTGGACTACAACCCTGTCTGTTTCTACTGGCGACCAGACTCTACATGTCCTCTGGTATCAGCTTAGTCAGGAATGATCTCCCAGAACAACTCAAACAATCACTTATTACTGGTCTGACTGACCTTCCTGAAGTGACTGAGCTTTCTCTAAATTGAGTGAATTTGCTCTTTAAGTGGATAGTGGTTGCCAACATGACCCCATGGACACTAAAATTTTTACAGTTTACCTCACCTTTAAAAACCTCTTGACTTCACTCAGACAATATAGCTACATTTTCAAGGACAGTGGGTTTTGCGTCTCCACAGAGACTGAAGCCTCCACAGGCTAAATCGAACACATTGTAATTACAGCATGCCCTTCATATTGCACTTTTTCAAACTGGCCTTGCTGCTGACATTATTTCATGGTTGCACTTCTTTGAAAGAGAGAATGCCCTTCACAGAGAAACATGCTTTGGTTTTTCCCAGTGCAATGAGTTTTGTGCTCAAGATACCAAATTATTCTTAAGTCAAAATTCAGGCCGTCTGTCAGAATAAAGCTTGGCCAAAATTGGTTCATACAACGGGTCAATGATCCCAAGTAATCAGCAAATCTACAAAAGAAAAGAATCGAGGTGTTGCAATGGCCCAGTCAAAGTATAGACCTCAATGTTGTGGAGCTTAAGTGAGCTGTGTATCAAAAAAAAAACACCTGTAAACCTCAATGAACTGAAGCATCATTGTAAAGAAGAGTGAGCCAAAATTCCTCAGGCAAATATCACATCATTAGAGGAATTCTGACTTCAGTGAATTACTTCAAGTTATTGCTACTAAAGCTGGTTCAACAAACTACTGAATCATGAGGTGCATTTAGTGTTTCACACAATGCTTCTGCCTAATTTTATTAAATAAAAAAATGACACAGTGTAATATGTCATGTTGTTGCTCATCTCAGGTTGTATTTAAATTATTTTAGAACCTGCTGAGGACCAGATGATTTATTTAATTATGGTCTGATATGTACAACCTTAGAATTTAAATAGAGTGTACTTTAATTTTCACATGACTAGTTAATGCCTAAAGGGAATAGTTTAACTTTTTATGAAATATGATTATTTCCTTTCTTGCTAAGACTTACACAAGGTCACGTCTTTTGCTGGAAACATCAGGTAATTAACTTATTATAAAGACTTGAAGCAAAGGGCAACTTCAACCCTAAAGCTCTGCTCAAAGAATAGTAGAGCTCATAATTTACAACCACAAAAGCACAAAGGTCTTAGTTTAAATGTGCTGGCAGACATATTTTTGAACTTGGACACAGACAAGCCAGCTTTTGCCCCCTGCTTCCCGTCTTTGTGCTGAGCTAAATAAATTGCATCCAGGCCTCCTGACTTCAGTTTCCTGCTTAATGAACAGCCATGAAAGTGGCATCAATTTTCTATTTGGTCTCATCAAGAAAGCAAATTAAAAATTTAAAAATGCCAAAATAGCATTAAAAATAAATAAATAAATAAATGTGAAATACAAAAAAGATAAATAAATAAATCCTTGGATGAGCTGAATTATTCTAAGATAACTTGATCTACCAACTCTGGGAAGTAGTGTTACAACTGAAGAGGCTTTTCAAGTGTCTGGAGAGCCAAAGAAAGAGTTCTCTCAAAGTCATCTTTTCATTTTTATTTTTGGCACAATGGTCAAATGTGCTAATTATCTATTTCTACCATCAGAGGAGGATAGGCAAAGACCAGAAGAGGGATGATGGCTTAGATAACATCATTCTCACTCTAAAGATCTTGATAGGGGGCCTTTTTATGGAAAATGGTGACTACTCTCCCCCTTTTTTTTGGAAAAATGGTGTCTACTCTACCTTCATGCCTCACTTGTCATATCAAATACACAGAGAGTAAGAATTTAAAAGTGTGAAATTCATTACACAAAACTCCACTAATCACACTTAAATCCAGCTTAATTAGTAAACCACGTCCCATTAACATGTAATTACCCACAAGTCTGTGATTATTCCTTTATTACTTTACTACATGCTGCTGTTTTAAACTCATCCCCACAGCCTGTACTTTAGCACGCATAAGCGCACACACACATAAACAAATGCACACATAAACCTATATCAGCAGGTTGATTAGAATGATTGATATCATCATAGGTGTGACAGAAGGTTTATTTGCATGGGAAATGAGGGAAATGTAGCCTTTATTAAATGTCTACCTACTTGCCACAGGAGGCCTCCTAATTGCTGACTGAGACATACTGCAATTTCCACCCAATTTACTTCTGGCAGGCATAGTGTATAGGGCACCGTTTGCTGCATGCCCACAATGCCAAGTAGGTTGTCCTGTTTCATATCACTGTAGCGTGAAACTGCATAATGTACAGTTTCAACAAGTCTTGATGATTGACAGTAAAGCAATAAGTGCTACAGTAGCTCATGCTTTAATTATATGTGGCCATAAGTTTACATACACTCATTGTGGGCATGAATGTCATGGTAATTGTAGGCTTTTAATGATTTCTTTGAATTGTTCTTTTTCCAGGGTGGGATGATTAATTAGCTTTGACTTTAAAAAAAAAAAAAATAAGAGTTAGGTTTACAAGGGTCAAAATGATCCTAAAGGTTCTCTAATGTCTTTTAACTTGGCAAGGTCAGGGCCTTTTGACTTCTCATTAGTGGTCATGACTAACTACAAATGGTAGTAACTGTGGCCATAAAAACGATTTGTTTGACAGCACTCACTGGATGGACAAGTACTCAGAACGATAGGAAAGTTCAAGGAACTTTACACAAGTTGGGAAAGTGTCATTTATAAATAAATGCAGTAAATGATCATTTCAAGCTCATCAGTTCAGACAACTGTATGTAAAAATAAGTTACTGTAATATGTCACCACTATGGTCTGGAAGAAGACCCAAGCTGTCACCCTCAGATGAGTGGAAATTGGTTAGGATGTTCAGAACAACCAAGAAACTGCTAGAACACCAGCATCACTGTCCACAGTGAAGTGAGTTTTATATCACCAGGGACTGAGAAGGTGCTGACCAAGAAATAGGCCCCTGCTCCAAAATCAATACCTTCAAACTCAACTGAAAATTGGAGCTGACCACATGGATGAGTCAAATACCGTTAGGAAAAAAATTCATAGTCAGACAAGAAAAAAGCTGAGCTATTTGGCCACAATGACAAGAGGTACATTTGGAGGAGTAAAGGTGAGGCTTTCAAACCTAAGAACACTGTACCAGCTGTCAAGCATGGCAGTGGTAGCATCATGCTCTGGGGCCATTTTGCTGCCAGTGGTACTGATATAATGCACAAAGTGATTAGAATAATGAAGGATGAGGACTACCACCAATATCTTCAACATCACCTCAAATCAATAGCTACATTCAAAACAACTGGTGGTTCCCGCAGGTCAGGGATCCCAAACACACATCAAAACTGGTTTTGGAATAAATAAAGAAGTCTAACATTAAACATCTGGAATAGCCTTCCCAGAGCCCTAAACTCAACCCTCTTGAAAATTTGTGGATTACATTTAAAATGTCATGTTGACAGTGCTTTTTGTGAGTTTTGTATTTTATAATTGTTTTTTACTATTGCTTGTTAACCATCGTTAGAACTTAGTTATCTTTGTTATGTTGTCGTCTGCGTGAGCTCTATGTTTTGTAATTGGATTCTTGGAGACCTGGACCTTGCAAAAAAGTATGCCTTTAAAGCCCTTTTTGGCCAACTTCTAGTGCTATATAAATAAAATTGACTTGACAAGCTGGATCTGCGCCAGGAAAACCAAGTAATTTAAATTAACTCTACCAATTCTGTCAAGAAGAATTATGCCAGCCAGAAGCTTGTTGATGGCTACCAAAAATGTCTGGTTGAGGTGGTTGCTAAGGGCCATTTAACCAAATACTAGTGAGGCTGTATATCTATATTTGAGCCTGTATGTATGCTTTTGACTCTATGTGAATTTGAGAAAATCCAAAATAAATAAAATTTTGTTCTCTCAATTCTTGTATTTTTAAAGTTGTTACAGATGTATGCCGTACAATCACTGCACCCTGGAGAAAGAACATTTCAAAGAAATCATTAAAAGACCAAAATTACAATGAAATTCATGACCATGATGAGTGTATGTAAACTTCTGACCACCACTGTGTTAGCAAAAAAATCTAAAAAAAATATGTTCTAAAAATGTTAGTTTAGGCTGCCCCCCACCGTCTACCTCTTTTTTACACATTGTGTGCAAAATTAAGACTTGCCAATATGTAGCTGCCCTCTCTGATTCAAAAGAATACCCTGTCTCCAAAGTGACACTTTTACATTGTAGCCATGGACACAACCATCTATCATTCTATGCATGGCATGCTGAAAAATCAACAAATCAAAAAGGCATCACAGGTTAGTATGGGACAAGCTCAACTATGTCTACACCCAGCGTGGCACAAAGGCAATGACGACAACCCTCACACGTAAAAAGTTTAAGTCACACAGTCAGTGGAAAAAGGTGCTGACTGACATAAATATCACTGCGCATGAATCACTTGACTTCTGCTGCAGAAGTTGCATGATGCATTTTCTGATTTCATCAGTGGAACCATGGGTCCCTTGCAGAAAAGTATTCTACAGTTCTGATGTCTCTAGAAGTCCACTGGGATCATGGTGTGAGGTGCATGATAAGCATGTCCCTTGGCTTGATGATATGATATTCCCAGCTGGGTCATCACATTCTCTCTTCGTCCTCTTGCAGCCCTGACTGTGAGTTATTGAGCTTGGGCCCTCCAGCTGTTTAGAGTGCTATATTTCAGGTAATTGAGTCGTGGGATACGAGAGCTGCAGTGTAAGAGTGTGTGTGTGTGTGTGTGTGTAATAAATGTTTGGACTGACATGTCAAAGGTAATTGAGTCATAGGTAAGAGGGAGTCTCTGGCAGTTGTCAGTCTCATATAGGCTGAATGCAACATTCACTATCACCTAAAGAGACAAATTGTGTGTGTGTGTGTGCGTGTGTGTGTGTGTGTGTGTGTGGTCATCCTCTATGCATTCTGCTTCATACAATAAGCACCTTGCATCAAGCAGAGTCATTGCCAATAAAATAGTTACTACAGTTGGTTCCCTTTTATTATGCAGTCTGAATAATGAATGGAGTTTGAACATGGTTGTAATCTTAAAGTCAATCTGTTAAAGTTGAAAAAACACATTTCCTCATGCAGAAGTCTGGATGATTTAGTTCAAAGAGACCATTTCCCTTTGTAGGCTGTTTCTCCAGTAAATCCTTATTTAAAATTGGGTGTAGTGGAGCATTTTACTGAAAAAAAAAGAAAAATTAATCCTGAACACATTACAATCTTATATGCTGCTCCTTGTTATGGCGCAAAGAACACTACAACATCAACAAAGGAACTAATCAATCCATACATCCATCTCTAGCTTTCACGTGATTAAAAAAAACAAAAGAACTGCTGACTTGCAGAACAGAATGTGGGCAATTACACATTATGTGGCCACAAACACCACATGACTACTTCATAGCCACTTTCTCCAAAGTCAGACATGACAAACCTCTCCTCAACAGCCTCCATGGTGCAACTCAAAGGTTTTAACAAATGCTTGTGTCAGCACCTTTTGCCCCAGCAATTAATACACATCCACCATGAGCTTTTATGTGCTGACTATATTTTTGGTGTGTTCTCTTGTGATGAATTTTTTGTAGTTTATGAAGCCAATGCTGACTTGGACAAAACAGAATCAAAGCAACGAAACCTCACACATAGAGGTGAACAGCCATCAGCTGTGCTGGTCTGCACAGAATTGGTCTCCTCCAAGGTCACACTGATGTTAAATACAGCAATACCAATGGGCAACTTAGAGTGGAAATATTGACATATACTAAAAAAAAATTGTAATTATTTCAGTTCAAAGGGATTTCTTTCTACTATGTTTGTATTTTCTAATTTTCTAGGTTTATAGATCACCATAGAATCTGATGTAAAGTTACAGGTCCAGCACAAGTACAACAGTCAGATTCTGTTATTTTAACTTTTGTTGTTTGGTTGGCCTTGACTAATAAAAGCAGCTTAAGTACTAAGGTTTAGTTGTTCTTTCTTTAAGGGATTTTATTCAAGGACAGTCCCTTCAGCACCATGGGAGTGTTATGTTTCTCACACCTACAAGTGACCCATTTTTCTAAGCTTTGAGCTGTGTCAGTTCTGACTCCACCAACACATAAAAACTGTTCTTTATAGTCTGCTGTTGAGATCACAGCAGCAGGCTAACATTTCCAAGTTAAACCTTATAAGAGACTCATTCTTGGGAACTGAATAGATTTAAACAACCTTTAACTTTAAGACCACCTTTTCAAAGAATCTAACTTGTTAGTGGAAAGTCTACAGGCCTATATCAACATCTAAAAGATGTTGCACAGAAAATACAATTTCCTGCAAGTCTACTGCCCGTTTCCTGCCTGTTTGTTCAGTACAGGGTTATTTTAATTCAAACTAACAAGTCACTCAACAATAATAATCCTTTTTCTTCTTTCGGCTGCTCCCTTTAGGGATCGCCAGTGGATCATCTGTCTCCATTTTGCCCGATCTCTAGCATCCTCTTCTATCACACCAACCTTCTGCATGTCCTCCTCCTTTACTACATCCATTAATCTTCTCTTTGGTCTTCCAGTTTTCCTCAACAAGCTTCGTCTTTATCATGCTTCGTCTTTATCATGCTTCGTCCAATATATCCACTATCTGTCCTCTGCACATGTCCAAACCATCTCAGTCCTCTCTAACATTGTAACCAAATAGCTCAAACTGAACTGTCCCTCTGATATATAATCATTTCTAATTCTGTCCATCCTGGTCATTGCCAGTCAAAAGCATAGAATCTCCAGCTCTGCCTCCTGTCTTTTTGTCAGTGCCAACATCTCTAAACCATACTTCATAGCAGATCTCACTATAAACCTTCCCGTTCACGCTTGCTGCTACCCTTCAGTCACAAATCACCCTTATAGTCATCTCCACCCACTCCACCCTGCCTTCACTCTCTTCTTCACCTTTTTGTGCACTGTCTGTTGCTTTGGATGGTTGGCCACAACTGTTTGAGGTCATCCACCTTCACTACCTCTATTCCTTGCATCACTGTTGCACCTGTCTCCCTCTCAATCACACACACGTATTCTGTCTTGCTTCTACTGACTTTCATTCCTCTTCTCTCCAGAGCATACAGTGCATCACAAAAGTGATTACACCCCTCACATTTCTGCAGATATTTAAGTATACCTTTTCATGGGACAACACTGACAAAATGACACTTTGATACAATGAAAAGTAGTCTGTGTGCAGCTTATATAACAGTGTAAATTTATTCTTCCCTCAAAATAACTCAATATACAGCCATTAATGTCTAAACCAGCAGCAACAAAAGTGAGTACACCCCTTAGTGAAAGCTCCTGAAGTGTCAATATTTTGTGTGGCCACCATTATTTTCCAGAACTGCCTTAACTCTCCTGGGCATGGAGTTTACCAGAGCTTCACAGACTGCCACTGGAATGCTTTTCCACTCCTCCACGATGACATCACGGAGCTGGCGGATATTCGAGACTTTGCGCTCCTCCACCTTCCGCTTGAGGATGCCCCAAAGATGTTCTATTGGGTTTAGGTCTGGAGACATGCTTGGCCAGTCCATCACCTTTACCCTCAGCCTCTTCAATAAAGCAGTGGTTGTCTTAGAGGTGTGTTTGGGGTCGTTATCATGCTGGAACACTGCCCTGCGACCCAGTTTCCGGAGGGAGGGGATCATGCTCTGCTTCATTATTTCACAGTACATATTGGAGTTCATGTGTCCCTCAATGAAATGTAACTCCCCAACACCTGCTGCACTCATGCAGCCCCAGACCATGGCATTCCCACCACCATGCTTGACTGTAGGCATGACACGCTTATCTTTGTACTCCTCACCTGATCGCCGCCACACATGCTTGAGACCATCTGAACCAAACAAATTAATCTTGGTCTCATCAGACCATAGGACATGGTTCCAGTAATCCATGTCCATTGTTGACATGTCTTCAGCAAACACTTTGCGGGCTTTCTTGTGTACAGACTTCAGAAGAGGCTTCCTTCTGGGGTGACAGCCATGCAGACCAATTTGATGTAGTGTGCAGCGTGTGGTCTGAGCACTGACAGGCTGAACTCCCATCTCTTCAATCTCTGCAGCAATGCTGACAGCACTCCTGTGTCTATCTTTCAGAGACAGCATTTGGATGTGACGCTGAGCATGTGCACTCAGGTTCTTTGGACGACCAACACGAGGTCTGTTCTGAGTGGACCCTGCTCTTTTAAAACACTGGATCTTGGCCACTGTGCTGCAGCTCAGTTTCAGGGTGTTGGCAATCTTCTTGTAGCCTTGAACATGTTCATGTAGCGCAACAATTTGTCTTTTAAGATCCTCAGAGAGTTCTTTGCCATGAGGTGCATGTGAGAGCTGTACTACAAAATTAAACACACATGCTCCTTATGCACACCTGAGACCTAGTAACACTAACAAGTCACATGACATTTTGGAGGGGAAATGACAAGCAGTGCTCAATTTGGTCATTTACGGGTGTAGTCTCTTAGTGGTGTATTCACTTTTGTTGCCGCTGGTTTAGACATTAATGGCTGTATATTGAGTTATTTTGAGGGAAGAATAAATTTACACTGTTATATAAGCTGCACACAGACTACTTTTCATTGTGTCAAAGTGTCATTTTGTCAGTGTTGTCCCATGAAAAGATATACTTAAATATCTGCAGAAATGTGAGGGGTGTACTCACTTTTGTGATACACTGTACCTCCACCTGCTCCCTACTGTCACTGCAGAATATATTCTGCGAATATCATAGTATTCAGAGACTCCTGCCTGACCTCATCTGTAGCCTGTCCATCACATTACACATAAGAAGGGGCTCAGAGCCAGTCCCTGATGTAAATCCCACCCATACATTGAAACCATGTGTCATTGATAATGCAGACTTCACCACTGTCTTACTGCCCTCATACATATCCTGCGCAACGCTCCCATGCTTCTCTGCCACTCCCACCTCCCTCATGATGTACCACAGTTTTATAATAATAATAATAATAATAATGTTGAAATAAAACAGAATTTAAAACAAAAATCAAAACAAAGTAAGTAACTAAAAATACTAATGTAAACAAATATAATAACTACACAGCAATACTGTATTGGTCACTGATCGAGTTCACAAAGCAACCTTAAGTAAGTGATTTTTATGAGTTCGCTTTTAACCCTGGAATAGTCTATCTAATAGCAACACCTTGTGGGTGAAAATAAAACAGCAAACGCAGAGGCGTAAACTCCGGATCAAACCATTGTCTTAAATATCCTGCGTGTCCTGAATACAACGTGTTGTTCGCTACACGCCATGAATATTATCTGATCGATACTTACATTAGTACGTGCAGTCTCTTAGTACTTTGTCACGCTGAAACGCAGGTTAAATTCATGTGCGAGGAACGCAGCTTTACCGGAACTCCTTTTCTAGTGCTAAGCTCTATACGGAACTCAAAAAGGTTACACTAGTAATGCTAACCAGCTGTGCGGCTAGTGTCACCGGTGTTGTCGCTGAGAGCCAGTCAGTTACCTTGCTGCTGTAACTGTAATCTTGTTAACAAGTACAGAGCTGAATGACAGTGGCTGTGCTATCTATGCGTCACTGTTTTAATAAAATTTCGAGCAGCTGAGACGCTGAAAATGAAAGAAGGGTAAGTAGATGGCTCCGTAGCTAACCACTGACGAGATAGCTAGGTGGCTAACTTAAAAACCTACATATAAGAGTGCTAACAGCACTAGCAAGGCAAGGACAGCTTAGTAGTTAGCATTCCTGTTACTCAGCTAACTCTGCTGCAGCGAGTGCCGATCTAGTGGGGTTAAACTCGATTATATAGCCAATAGCTTCAAAGCTTGGTGTGTCCGTCGTGGCTGATTTGACAGCTTTGACAGACCAAAAACAACGTTGAGTGACGATCGAAGACCGTCTACATTAGAAGCCGTCAACGCTCTCCTTATATTAGTCGTTTGAGCTTTTCACTAGGCTGACAGCAGCTCTGTTTTTCTTTGTGGGTGGGGTCGAGACTTTCTTCTTTGTAGATTTGTAGTGATACTGGTGTTCTGGAGAACTTCGTCATTATTGCATAGCTCTTACTTGCATCCAGTAAGCTAGTATATTCAGTTCATCGGGGTTTGGTTTGATTGGATGAGCACACCTGATTCCGCTTATACGGTGTTGATACAGCAGGAGGTGAAAAAGATTATGTGTCGAGGGCCGCTTGTTATGTGTTACTGTTGTTATGAAGTGGACAGTACTGTTATAAGTAGCTGGATGCTTTTAGTTACAGAATACATCGGGATCATTCCATGTCAACATAGGAATGACCCCAACGGAATAATCATGCTTCCAGCAGTGAGGCAGAACACCATCACAAATTTTGGATATGTTACAGACACCGAATCTTTCTAGAGAAGGCAAATTGAAGCTAGATTACAATAAACTTGCATGAAGATACTTTGTCTCTCTCACTCTAATTTTCAAGCTCTGTCTTCCAGGCCATGTATCTGATTTGAGTAGTTCATGGTATAGCACGCGCCTCATATATGGGAAACTGTGTAACAAATTTCAAACCCCTGTCTTTGACATTATTCTTTCTACAGGCCTTCAAGCTACGCTTTTGAAATTCCATATTTCTGAAGGCATAGTAGCAGATATTTAGCCATGCCATGGCTTAAGTAGTTCTTGGGAAATAGCTATTTGAAAATGGCTCCACAGAAAATGCTGCTCAGAAAATGCCCCTGACTTTATTACAAAAATGTTTTTATGAGCAAATTAATAACTGTAGACAGCTATAATTTGGCACTTTTTCCATTAAGTTTATCACATTGGAATTATTTCAGGGAAGTCAGAGCTGGTTAGGCTGGCAATTTTGCTTAAATTTGATTGGTTGATACAGAGTAACGTTATGTGTATTATCAATAGGGACAAATCTGTCATTTTCATTATTTGTAACTACTGCTTCATTTAATGCTTTGATGTCTTTATTTTCAAAAATAATGTTTGCATAGAATAGGCTTTTGAACAAACCTGTGTGAGTGCATCCTATGATTTACTGAACATTAATAGGTGTTTTATTTATTTATTGTGATTGAACACTCTTGATTACTTCTCATTATTAGTAGATAAGCAGTGTTTTCAGTTTTGCATCAGTATATTTTTTATGAAGTAGGCTGGTAACTGTCATGAATATTACACATGATTATATACTGATGCTGGCAAGAACTTCTGTATTTGATTTAATTACAGTTTCTTTAGAGTCACTAAATCTAAATCACTAGTCACTAAATCCGTATTCCTATATCCTCCCTGTGCTTTTTTTCAGAGTGCGTGTCTTGTGACTCAGCTCTTGTGTAGCCATGGAGAAGCCCTGGAGGCTGTGGGGGGCAATGGAGCGTTGCACCCTGACTCTAGTTTCCTGGTCTTGGGGTGCCTGTCGTGTCTCCCTTTTGGCCCTTATCCTCACCTTCCACCTTTATGGAGGATTTTTTCTCCTCGCTCTCATTCTAGCTTCTGTGGCAGGCATCCTCTACAAGTTTCAGGATGTTCTCCTCTATTTTCCTGACCAGCCTTCCTCCTCTCGCCTTTATGTTCCCATGCCAACAGGAATCCCACATGAGAATGTGTACATTCGTACCAAGGATGGTGTGAAGCTCCACCTCATCCTGCTTCGTTACACAGGAGGGGACACATCTCCTGGAGTCACCACTGGTAATCAAAGCTGCCCTACTTCCTCGGCTCCACCTACTATCCTCTATTTCCATGGCAATGCAGGTAATATTGGTCACAGGGTGCCAAACGCTCTGCTGATGCTGGTCAATCTAAAAGTTAATGTGGTGTTGGTGGACTACCGTGGTTATGGGAAAAGCGAGGGTGAGCCCAGTGAGGATGGGCTGTACCTTGATGCCGAGGCCACATTGGACTATGTCATGACCCGCCCTGATCTGGACAAAACCAAGGTGGTACTGTTTGGTCGCTCACTAGGGGGTGCCGTGGCTGTTCGGTTGGCATCAGTCAACCCTCATCGTGTAGCAGCCATTATTGTTGAAAACACCTTCCTCAGCATCCCCCATATGGCAGCGACACTCTTCTCCTTCCTGCCCATGCGCCTGCTGCCCTTGTGGTGCTATAGGAATAAGTTCCTGTCCTATCGACAGGTGGCACTGTGCCGCATGCCTTCGCTGTTTGTGTCTGGTCTGTCTGATCAGCTCATCCCACCAGTTATGATGAAACAACTGTACGAGCTGTCTCCTGCACGGACTAAACGCCTGGCTATCTTTCCAGAGGGCACGCACAACGACACGTGGCAGTGTCAGGGCTATTTCGCTGCTTTGGAGCAGTTCATTAAAGACCTGCTGAAGAGCCATGCCCACGAGGAGAATGCTCAGCCCTCAGCTAGTGTCACCATTATCTAAAAAATAAAATAGTCAGGGACTGACTGATTATGGGCTTGAGTGAAGTGATTGGGGGAACTTCACTGATTGGGAAGAATGTAATTTTATATACTTTTGTCTGGGGTTTTATTTTATTTCACTCTTTTTACCTTTCTGTAAATTTAACATGTTACAATGTTTTCACTGTTTCAAGGTTCTAAGAGAGAGTAACAATGTCCTCCTGAGTGTGTTTTGGAGCTATGTATGCATGTATTTTTGACCTTTCTATGAATGAAGCCAGATCATACATGTCACAACCACAGAAAAAATTTGATGTACTGAGTCTGCTCAAATAAATGTGTCCATATAGGACCCTAATGATGTTTCATTGAAAACTGTTAAAATTTCAGTTCTTCTGATATACTAAATTATGTGTGATAAATAATTTTAGGCCTTTACTGTAAATATATTTAATTTTATAAATTGCACTTTCCTTTTTAGATTTGCCCAAGTGTTTTATTATATGAGCTAATATCTTCTGAGCAATACTTTGAGTAGTATACAGTTGCTTTTTTTTTTTCTCTTCCCTCTTTAAACATAATGTCATGTATGTGCAGGAAATGGGCGTATCATGATATTGTTGTGCTTAATGTTTATATACACGTACCCTTGAAAATTTATTTGGAAAGTAGCATAAAGTTTGCTGTTTGATAATTATGCTCAGCCACATGTTTGCTGAGATGAAGTGGTCAGGAAGATGAAGTGACATGTTTGAAACTTCTGCCTGTCAAAAATAGCTTATTGCCCTCGTTTCCTGTCAAACTGCTTCTGTTTCATTGTGATTAAGATAATCTACAAGTTGTTCTCCCTAGTACTGTCATTTTAAGACTATGCGCACATAAGAATGGTCTTTGTTTTGTAAATGGGCGTTAGTGACTTTTGTGCAACATTGACTTCTATAGTTTATGCTAAAGACCTTTTGCAGCAGGTGGGTTCAGATTTCTTTAAAGTTATGTTCCTACAAAACTGTAATATATGTCACATTAGAGACAAATTGCACAGTTGTGAAAAAATATTCAGACTGTTTGCTAATATCATAAGTTCTCAGTAGTCTGGGTGAGAGAAAAATTAGTGGATAATTTCCCAGAGTTAATACTGCAAATCAACAAGAAACTGCAGTCTAGCAAATTGGAATAGGGGAATTTTTAATGTGGAAATGAACTTTTAAAGATATATGAGATTCTGTGAATTCTTAGGCTTCATCAACTTAATGATTCATTTTCAAGAAAGACTGAGAAATGTGGATTTTGCCCTCCGCCTCTTACCCTTTAGTTACAAGACACAGGGATTTCTGCAAGGCAGTACAGACATGAAGAATGATTACCATGGGTGATTGTTCTTTTGAATTACCTATAAAGTATATGGCCATTTGAGTGTTGTATTGGGATCATTTTGAGAGGGGAAAAAAAATCTGTCCTTTAAGAACTAGGAATAAGGTATAAACATTTTCTTGAAATGATGTGGTTATGTTGAAACTTTTTTGGTCATCAGCATTGTAATTGTTAATTGGAGGATTCTGTCACCCCATGCTTATTTGCAAAATGGCTTTACTCACTTGGAGGGCTTTTAATGAGCTAATTAACCTTTCCTGCAAGTCTTCCATGAGATGGAGCAGAGCTCGACAATTAAAAGCTCTTGCTTTCTAAATGCACATGCTGCAGTGTAGTGGTATCAAAGCCATTTGAATAAACTCAACCGATCTCCTTAGCCATATATAATACTGTCTTAAAAGTATGCTAAACAAAATTTGACAGCACCAGAAGACCAAATTAGTGTGGCATTGTAACTTGACAAATGCTTGAAATGCTACTATGAATGTAAATGGTGGTCTTAAATGAACATGCTTTATAGAAATTGTACATTACTGGTCTTTTCTCCCTTTTTCTTTGACTTTCTTTTTTCTCTGGTGGCACTGAACGGTTCGAGACATTTTTGTATTATATCAAATCCATATGCTGAGTTAATGCACACTGTGCATACAACCATGTGAATATACACTCATTTTGCTCTATTAGCTTTGTTTTATACACTTCAGACTTAGCTTTGCACCAACTCTTCATTCGAGAGAAGATTGAGGAACTTGTCATTCACTTGATTTATTGTTTTGTTGCCTTGGCTAAAGCAAATTTAACAATAAATGGATTTTTGAGTTTTCATCCTAGCCAAATGTGCTTTTACAGTCCGGCATCATGTGGATGAAAAGAAATCAAATTGAATGTCTTTTAAGTTTTTATATAAATTCATTGGCCAGTTGTGCGACTGCACTGTGGGACATTTTTATACGCGAATCGATTTGGAGTGAATGCCGATGAAAATGTTGCCATAACTCGGAATTGATACTTTTCATTTTCAAAGGTGGCATGTGATTACATCGAGTCTTTGGAAATTTCTGGAAATGAGCCTGCAAAGTGTTGACATAGTTTGTGTATATCTACCACAACTTCTCCACGTGTCCACCCTGAAGCAAAATTGATGACATGTCTGTACAGACAGAAATCTGAATGAGTCATCTTTTTACTTTGAGTACAGACCAGTCGATTTGAGTGATCTGTTTATTCATTTTCCCCGTTTTCCAGTTGTTTCTTTACAATTTTTAAACAATGTCAACAACTTCTTTTGTAAACACACATTTTCACTTTCTATTTTCTGTACTGTAACATGCAATAAATTGATACATTAAAATGTACTTTGTGGTTTGATTTTTTTTTTGTTTTTTGGAGTGTGCATGTGTACGGTTTATTTTTCAATGTAAGGGTGCTAAAACAAGTCATGTAACTTAGCATCACTTCACTTTTTTATTCTGAGAATTACAGTTTTGTTTGTTTTGCCATCTTGTGTTTCTGTTCACAGATGAATTTATTCACTTCCTTATTTTAGTGCACATCTAATTCAGATATAATGGTGGCATTAAGCTGTCTTATTTGTGCTTGTGAGTCTTAAATTACTTTACCTATTTCACAACTTGGCTGTTTCTCATGTAACTGCCAAGTTCTTGTGCCCACTCACATGTCATTTTTTTTATTAGAACGTGTGGAAGGAGAGATGTGTTTTGTGATGTGAAAAACGAGGAGAGAGAGAGAGATTTGTCAAGGCTTCTGGTCAGGCAGGAAGCTGTGAGTGTGGTTAGCTGAGCGGAACAATAGAGGGGAAGCTCTTCACCCTTTTTTTTTTTTTTTTGTGCAGTATTTATCCTGCGTAGTCCCTCAGTCTACACTGGATCTGGCTGCTGAAGGACAAAAGGAAATCAGTCTTGGCTATAAACGGGACAACTAGAGATTCTAGAGAAAATCTGATTACAAAAGCAAACATCCACCATTCCAAACTCAGAAGAGAAGGAGGGGATAGTACAAGCGTGAAACTGGTCATGCGGCCAGTGTGAGCTCTCTCTGGATATTGAATGGGTCCTGCAATGGCAGTTTTGGCAGGTGTCAAGTCTGGCTCTGGACAGGGGCATAGTGAAAGAATGGTGTCCTGGCCAGTTTTCCTGTTGATGCTGGCTGCTTTCACCTCATCTCTTCTTTCAGCTTTGTCTCTGTACCAACTGATAGCTCTCAGAGCTGAGATAGAGCAACTTCAATCAGACGTCTCTTATGGGAGAGAAGAGGGACAACAAACCAGACACAGAGGTCAGGTGAGATAACACTAGTCCCCCAGGGACACAACAGCAAACACCCTACCTGCACAAGGTTATAAAGACATGCAAAATATTGTATTTGACTTCCATTTACTGTTTTCCTAAGAACTATATCACGTCTGTGCAGATGGAGAATACAAATAACATCAAAGATTTTGTTCACCAGCCTGAGTCGCCACATGCCTTCATCCAAACAAGGCGAAGGAGAATGGTGTCTGGAGCAGAAACGTCAAGTAAGACATAGAGGGTGCACTTGAGCCTTACCACTACTGTTTGCATAAGAGATATGTGCAAATATTTATGTTTTTATGTTTGTTTTACTTTTTTTTCTTCAAATCTATTGTTTGACTAGCAAAAAGAGTAATTATGTGCACTTTACATTGTAGTGATTATATTTGTAGTGCTTAATTTTCTATACTATTGTCAAGTCATGTTTAATTGTAAATCTTGTGATGAGTTATTGCTATTAATCAAAGAATGTGCACAATTTAGTGATACATTTATTGTGCCACTGGATGCTGATTGTGTAATTTTGCCCCCAAAAAAATGAAAAATGAAGGCACAGTCACAGCTGTGGAATAAGTTTTGTTCAGACAGAAAAGAAACAGCTGACTTCTCTTGTGTTTTGTCACAGTTTCTCAGCCTTTCCTGCAGTTGTTGGCAAACGATAGCAGAAAAAACTACGGGAAAGGTACAGGATGTCGCACCTTGACTGTGACATTTTTTTATTTTATTTTTAAACCCATTATGGCAGAGTCAATATATAGTTATAAACCTATTTAAAGATGGATAAAACAAACCCCAATCAATAAGTAACTCACAAATACTTTATTCTTGCAAAAGATGTGGCTTTATGTGCTGTGAGATGTTTTCTAATATGATGTCATGTTCTGGATTAGAAATTTCCTCAGACACATACACAGGCATCCCTTGGCAGCTTGGGTTAAAGAGAGGCTCTGCCCTGGAGGCCGACGGAGACCGCATTTTGGTCCGAGAGGAGGGCTTCTACTATGTGTACAGTCAGGTATGTCCTTTTTAATTGTCATTTCATCATTTTACCACAGGGGGATGCTGCTAGTCCATTTGCCAATCATCAGATGTTTTTCCCCCGACACACAGTGCAGAAAAAAATGGGTGTGCTCAATCTAAGCATGCAGCTGGTTGAGAGACCTTGAAGAAAGGTCAGATTAAGAAGAGAAGATGCAAATTTTGCGTGCATAATAAATGAGGTACCAAAAGCTGTAGCACCCATTCCACCACACCTCATGGTTTTAAACCCGTGGTTCTGATGTGCACAGGTCTTCTACAGGGACAACACCTTTGCAATGGGTCACATAGTGTTCCGGTGGAAGAGAAATGTTGTGGGAAATGAGCCCCCGTCCGTGTCTCTGTTCCGCTGCATCCAGAACATGAACCCTGTCCAATCGTTCAACACCTGCTACACAGGAGGTGAGCCTGCTTTATTGTTTTTGTTCAGATATGTTTCTCCTTTAAACAACAGGTCTCGTGGAGGTTAATCAGCCTACTTCCTCTTTTGTCAAGCTGTCAAGCATTTGTTTTTTTGTGTATATGTGTGTTTTATGTGTGTGTGTGTGGGGGGGGGGTGCGTGCATGCATGCGTGCTCCTGTTTAATGAGTGCATAATAATGGAAAATATCAATTCAAGGTCTGATGCGTCCATTTACATCTCTCAGGTATCGTGAAGCTGGAGGTTGGGGACTACCTGGAGCTTCTGATCCCCCGTGCCACAGCAGACGTGTCCCTGAGTGGAGATTCCACCTTTCTGGGTGCTGTCAAGCTGGCTTAAAGTGTGCCACCTCACACTGGACCCAAGGGAAGACACTGAAGCCAATAAGTGCCAGAGATGGAGGAAAGGCAGCAACATACTGCAGTTCTTGGTGATCTTGCTTGATTTGGTGTAGTGACACAGGAAGCAGCCATTTAATCACTGGCTATGTGATAGACTGTGTGACTTCTAGCTTGTTGAGCCTGAGCTGATGCAAAAGGGACAAAGGGTTTAGGGCACCGTCTTTCCTCTTTATTATGTTCATTCCTTATATTCATCTGTTCCATAAATATATACATTGTAGGAAACTGTTAGTATGCAAGTATGCTTTCTTCAAATAGTCACACACATGGCAAGGTCCAGATATTAATTACATAATCTTTCATTCAGCAGCAACTATACAACTCAAATAGTTCTTCTTATATGCTTTATTATTCCAGATATCAAGATAAGCAAGCCAGCACATGCCGCAGTTGTTATGAATATTCAGATGCAATAAAGTGATAATTCTTAAACAAGACATTTCGGATGAAGGTTGATGTTGATGTTTGCACACGCGGCAGAACAAAAGCACAGAGAAAAATAAGGTTGAGCAGGAGCAGTAAAACCCAAGCAGAGAGGTATATTTTTAGCTTGAGGCAAAACTCGAGGCAGATGATCTCTTCAATTTGAAAGGAGCTGATCAATGAATTTGTCATGCCTGAAAGCCCTAGAGAAAACAGTGACACTTCTTCAGTGGATTCTTAAACTGAATTCAGTTTAGATCTGGTATAAGCCAGAGATGGAGGGAGAGTTATACCTGAGAATATGGACAGTATTTTGCAGCAACGTTAGACCTATTTTCATTGTAGAACATTGTGTGAATTTGTTATGCCCTAAATAGTCCATTATTATTAGTACTTTATATAGAGTGTAGACTCTCGGAGATCATTCAGTTTTAACTTGTATTGTCAGTTAGCAGTTTTGTATTACGATTGTCACATTATAGGCAGCAAACAAATGAGTAATCACAAGATAAGGTTTCATTTTACATGTTTGATGAGTTTTGCTTGTGGAATATGAGTAAAACCATGTTTTGTGCTCAGGAACAACAAAATTGACAAACTATCCTACACAAAATTTAACATGAATTTGGTACATTATGGTCTGATATAATAATAATAAATTATGACACATGGCTCAGGTATTTCCCCCAATCTCCTAATATTCGAAACTGAGAAAAACACAATTTATTAATAGGAAAATCTGGTTGGTAACTGGCTGCCAGGAAATAACTCAAACCACAAACACCCTGCTAGAAAACTCTTGTGAAACTAGTAAACAGGGGGAAAAAAGTGGTTCTTTTTTGTTGTGCTTAAACCCACATCTATTCACTGCTAAACTGCTGATTTTAGAAAAGAATGGTGACTAAGACACACACCGTTTACATCGGTTGCTCAGTGGAGCAGGCAAATAGTTTTGCTTTGTGGGTTTCAGGACGTATGATTACCATGACAGAGAACCTGTCTCGGTAATCACACACTTCTCCCTGTGGTGAATAAATCTGAGAAATGACTAAAAACTAAATTCCTGTACCCAGCTAACATGGAACATTAGAAACAGGTAAGGGAAGTCACTGGCACCAGTCTGCAGAGCATCAGGAATATCGGTGAGGTGAGGTGAGGAGAGCACAGTGGACACCAGAAGACAATATCCAATACAACCACGGCCTTTTCACCCTGCTGCCAACTGGGACGTGTCATACAGCAGAAGTACCTAGTAGCTGCAGCCACAGACTTCTCGTCCTCATACTCATTATTTACACTTCTCTACAATTCATAGATTTTTGACAACTAAATAATTATTCATGAATTCATATGTTTTGTGTTGATACCATAAAGCGACTGCATCTCCTATTTTGTTATCAAACCCTGTGACGATAGTTAAAATTAATTATGAATCTTCAAACTACAGTGGCTGAATTTTTAATGTATTGGAGTTCTCTTAATCTGACATATTCTGTCATGTCTAAGTTTCTGCTTCACATGCACAGGCCATCTGTCCGTTGTGGCAAAGAGTAAGACAAAGCCCGGTGGGTGGTCACTTCTTCAGTCGGCATTTTGCCCTTGGAGTCCGTTTGAACTGAAATCAAAATGTGGGGGAGGGAAGAAGTCTAAAATAGAAGTCTTGAGAAGCCAGATTTTACATTGACTCAAAGATCGCAAATATGTGTTAGTAAAAGAGCAAGTGGAAGAGAAGAGACCTTGAAGTTAAAATGCAAAGAGAGAGTGGGCCAGGCCCAGAGGACCAGAGCCACAGAAGTCAGAGAAGCTCTTTGATGATCTGGTAAACAGAGCGGGCGGCTGGGCAAATAGCAATTGAGAAAAAGAAGAAGAAGAAGGGGGATGGGGGGGGGGTGTTGGAGAAGAGAGTAGTGGAGCAAAGACCTCTGCTATAAATGTGTCAAGCATGATGCTCCCCCTCCCTCTGGGTCAAAAATGTCTTTGTGCGGTGCCATGGTGACGAATTGTGTCTTGGCGGAAGCTGATGTCATTTTGGGCTCCGCTCTCAAAAGAGAAACCAGTGTCTGACCAGAGAATGAGGAAATGAGACCTGCTGTGTGCTCACGCTGGCACTGTGTGTAGTTCACACACTCACGTTGCAAGTACACAGAGTTAAAATATTAAATGCACAAAAAGCAGATATTCCAAACAGCTATTAAATCATATTTTAAGGACCATCTTAAAGAAATAAAGATGAAAAACAACATCACAAATATCCTTTTCCTTGTTTTGTTTTATTCATTAGCTACATGAAGCACTTTATCTACTCTGAGCAAAGAAGTAAGATTACTTACAGGAGAGTTGTTGCACTACTAATGGGTAAATTCCAAGAAATCTTCAGTTTCAGTTCATTCATTTTCTCATTTTTTAGACTGTATCCCTTGTGGTTCTCAGTATCTCTTTGTTCCCATTCATACTTCCTTTGCCTCCCTTCTCTCTCTCTCTCTCTCTCTCTCTCTCTCTCTCTCTCTCTCTCTCTCTCTCTCTCTCTCTCTCTCTCCTTGTTTGGTAGCTTCAGGAAAGGTCAGACGGATGACAGGGACTAAAGGTGATCCCTAATTCCTGATTATAAAGCCGAGCATGCTCTGTTTCCCTAACATGCTCGTACACACATCAGAGTTTGCAAACAGTCATGCACTTTTAGAGAACATCGCCTCTCACTGTGTACATATGTAGAGCTGTTTCTGTCCTATAAATACTGACAAAATGTACACTGCTCATCTTAGCACACTGCGCTTAAATATGCTATATGGTTTTTCCATGTACATACTTGTGTAGTATTTGGGGATTACTTCGATCTGCTGCTGTCAGCCCAAAGTAATCAGGCTGATCCAGAGCCCTCCAGCTAAACTGGCAGAGGCACTGCATGGATTTCTCTTCTAAGTGAGGATTTGGTTTATCAACAAACAGGATTGCACCATCCGTTACTCTACATCCTAAACACCATGTTCTGTGCTCTCCGTGCAATATAGTTTGTTTTTTTATTTATTTATTTTTTTAATGGATTCAGGGGATGTCAATTGTTTCTGATCTGAAAAACGTGACTGACCAAGCTGAATAAGAGGTTTATCTGTTTTTAACAGTGCAAACATCTGATTAATTTTAGGGTTTTTCCCCCCTATCTGCATGAGATCTGCGAATGTAAGCTGATCTATAATTCATATATTCCTGTCTCTGCCGAAAATCAAACCATCACAAAGCAGCGGGCATCCAATCTGCATGAATACAAAACAAGTTAGAGCGGTTTTGAAAGTTGCCTCTGTTCAAGCTCTTCCTATTGAATCTTCAGGCATTTTTCTCAAGGACATGAGCTTATTACAGAAGAGAGCAAAACACATCAGATGGATGATGATGAGAAAGAGATGGAAAGATTATCATTTGCCACAACTTTGCCACCCGGCTTCCTCCGCTCTCTCTCTCTCTCTGTCCTTTTCATTTTTTCTCAATCTTCTTTTCCACTCCAAGCTGTGGCTTTAGAAAACACACATCTGTTTCTACACACACACACACGCACACGCGTGCGCTTGCGCACATATGCACACACATTTTGAGGCTGCTGGAGTGAGGGAGCAATTTGTATATATCGATATCTATATCTATCTATCTATCTATCTATCTATCTATCTATCTATCTATCTATCTATATCTATAACTATATCTATATCTATATCTATATCTATATCTATATATATATATATATATATATATATATATATATATCTATATATCTATATATCTATATATATATATATATATATCTATATATATATATATATATATATATATATATATATATATATATATATATGTGGTGTGAATATAAAACGTTTTGTTTGTAGTTTTGTTTGTTCTTGTTTATTAACCAAAGTCCTGGACAAACTTTGACATTTTGGCCTGATGATGGTGCCACAGAAAACAGAACACGAAGAGATTCATTCTAGCACTTATTGTCATGCCAGCGATGAGTAACAGGCAATGATACCCTGCAAGATAAAGTGAGTAAAGATGTCGGGATGGTGACGTTAGGGGAGAAGGTACATATTATTTAGGATTTGTTCTCTTGTTCCGCATATCTGCTTATGCTGCTTTTTTCATACAAACACACACACATACATGCACCTGCACACACCTGCACTTGTATAACACAGGCTTAACAGAGAAGTGTTTATGAAGGCCCATGTCACCTATTCCTACCATCTGCTTATCGGCTCGTGATAACCAGTTGTAATTAGAGATTTAAACTCCCATCTTTCTTTCTGTTTTTCCTCTCTTACACAAGAACACGGACAAACTCCTAAATCTCTCTCTCTCATTCTCCCTCCCTGACTTATGCTCACTCTCCCTTTCAGCTTCTTCCCTATATTCACCCAAACTAGGCCCCCTCCTTTTAACTCTCTCTCTCTCTCTGTCTGTCTCCCTCTCTCTCCGTCAGATGAGATGTGAGTGGAGGATTTTAGCCTATTGGTGTAGATGTAGAGAGAGATGGGAGTTGAGTTCTCTCTGGCTTTCTCTCTCTGACTGTTTCAGATCTCTGCAGCTGAGAATTGTCTCTGGATTTTATTTGCTATCTGGAGAGCACCACTGCTACACTGAGGTATGGTGTTAAATGTCTAATGCTTGTCTGTGAGTGTGTTGTTTAGCTATATGAGAGGTCTATCTCTGTTGGTCACATAAGGCCCGATGGCATATTGCTGGGTCATTTGCAAATTGTGTGGATAAGGCAGTCAAAACTGTGATAATGAAAAATTTGTCCTTTGTGTGAATGTGGATTCCCTAAGTACACAAACAACCCGCAACGAATAAAATAATTGCTTCCATCTGCATTCACTTAAGTTTATGTATATTTGGAGTTTCTTTTTCCTAAAATGTATTGTCTTTGTTCACTGTTTGTAGACTGGCATTTGTTTCTATTAATTTTTTTGTCCTTCTTGTATGCTGTTGTTTGCCTGGAGATGTTCCATGTGTGCCGACTGGCAGAGCAGAAAAAGGGAAACAGGTTTGTTGGCTTTTCAGCTGCAAACACAAACACACAGAACCCTCCAAAAAACCTTTAGGGTGCTGAATGTCATTTGGGAATTGCTCCAGTTTCAGATGACCTTGGGCAACTTTCACCTAAGCACCATGTTGTTGTGTTATGTGTATAATCTAAAGCTATGTTTACAGAACGTGAAGAAAAAGACAGGAAAGAAAAAGAAGAGCGGATTCAATGTACACTGTATAGGACTGGGCAGCGGGGGAAAAAAAATAGTGGAGACAAAGGGTGGTGAATGGATTTTATGGAGTGTAAAGCCTTTTTTTGGTGTGACATAAGATAGCTGAGTATCCGACAAGATGATAACTCTGGCTGTGCAGCCTCAAAAAAACTGCTTTTGTTTCACAGGAGCTCACAGATGGTCTCATTCAGAGCGAGAGTCTACACACCCCTGTGTGTGTGTGTGTGTGTGTGTGTGTGTGTGTGTGTGTGTGTGAGAGAGAGAGAGAGAGAGAGAGAGAAAACAGTGAGTGCAAGTGGGTTAAACTTGTTGGTGTTAAACCCTTGGGATGATATGGTTCAGAGCTGTTACTGATAAACACAGTGTAAAAAACAAAAATCACTTGTGATGTACAAGCAGGACCACTTGTTTTAGTCACAGCGTCCCTTTCAACAAGCTGTATCTGTGTCTGTGTGCTAGTCCCATCTTTCCTGGCTGTGGGCCTCTCTGTCTGGCAGTATTGCATGGAGGTATCGTTCCCTTTAAACTGAAAAGACTGTCTCCACCAGATCACTTTAACACTACCATTTTCCAGCAGCTATATTCAAAATGCTGTATACTAAATGTATACTAAATGCTGTGGAGATCTGTGCAAGGGCGCCCAGTCACCAGTCCTGCGGTCAGCTGTTGAACCACATGGTCTCAAGACTTAGTCACCACCCTCCCTGATAATTACGGGTTGATTTATGATCTTAAGGAGGATGGCGATGAAGAGCAGGAGTGGGCGGTGGCTGTGTAGAGACCCTTTCTTGCACGAGAGGTTTTTGATGGATTTGCTGCTGCCAGAACTCCAGTGGCACTCAAGGAACATACAGGCCTCCAGCTGTTTCACTCATGTAAAGTAGCCCACCGGCTGTGTCGCAATGGTAAAGCCCTGTGGCTTTTGCAAGATTTAAATGACACCTTTCTTGGTTGATTAAGGGGTGAACTGCTTTCCAAGAGAGTTCTGTGAGAGTGTGCATTTTTGAAAGTCAAAGTTATATAAAATGGAGAAAGGTAAGGTAGAAGATGATGCCACCACTTCTTAACTTAGATATTTTTGTCCTCAATCTATTCGATGAACTTAAACTAGAGAAAAATGTGGGTGATACAGTGGTGCTTTGGCTAGCACTGTTGCCTCACAGCAAGAAGGTCCTGGGTTTGAATCCGCCAACCGGTTGGGGCCTTTCTCTGTGGGAGTTTGCATGTTCTCCCCGTGTCTGCGTGGGTTCTATGTGTACTCCGACTTCCTGCCACAGTCCAAAGACATGCATAGGGTGAGGTTAACTGCTGAGTCTAGATTGGCCAAAGTGTGAATGTGAGCTTGAATGGTTGTCTGTCTCTCCGTGTAAGTCCTGCGGCAGATTGGTGACCTGTTCAGGGTGTGCCCAGCTTCTTACTCTGTGACAGCTGGGGTAGGCTGCTGCACAACTGCGCCCATGAATTGGATAAGTGAAAGACAATGGATGGATGGAGAAATGTTCCTGTCTTCCAGCACATCCAACTGGGAGCCTGCTATCATCAGACACTGGTGTGTACATTTTGTTTTGTGTCTACGCTGTCCAACAGTTGATCTGTTCCTAGTTGGGACTGCATGGTCAGCATTACACTGACAGACAATCACCCAGTAAGTCCATCAAAAAGAAAAAAAAAACATACAACAAAAATCATAACAAGGCAGACACTGAGTAGACAGATGAATTTCATATGCTTGAGGTCAGAGGACAGACAGCTGACAGAAGAGTGGGTGGAGGGGGTTACTGTTCATCTGGGAATGCCAAAGATTTATCTCACCCCTAAATTGGACTGCTGCCAGCTGTAATCCACAGCAACTGTGCTGTCTGAATTATGACTTGAAATAGATGTCTGGGATTTTTTGATGGAATCGTGCAATATTAGAGTATATGTTAGAGAAATGGACTACATTATATTATCCAAAATCAATGAATTTGTTTATTTTGTTTGAGCAGCAATGTCTTTCCATTCATCAACTATATGAGAGAGCAATCCACTAAATTAGCACTACGTTTTCACATTAATGACAGTTAAATAAAAGAAACAGAGGTAATGCTTTTTTCTATTCTGGTTATCATCTTCCTTGTCAAAGCCTCATTCCAACATTACCCATATTACAACTGTGACAGTTTGATTATAGATGTGGGCATGTTATGATAATAGCTGCTGATAAACACACTCTACTCCAGCTCCAAACAGAGATCTGCTTTCACACATTTTCAGGCCTTGGTGCAAAATTCCTGAAAATCAGAAATAAAATAAACAACAAGTGTAGTTCAGAACCCTTTTCTTTATCTTATATATTTTAAGCGTGAATTGGAAAGCAAGCTTGAGAATGGGATGAAACCCTCTGAAAGATAAAAGGCTACTCTTGTGAGTAAAACCCATGGGATTGGGCAGTTGGTTGATTCAAACAGCAGCTAAAGTTAATGACAGGTGGTGAAAAGCACTCCTGGCAGCAGCAGCAGCAGCAGCAGCAGCAGCAGTAGCCTGTTTTTAAGAGTGGAAATCGTGCGGCAAGCTTTGGAGTTGATCCAAACCTTTTGTCTGAGATTTTCCCCCATCTGATGAAACAATATCATCAAAGCAGTTTGCATGGATTCAATGCTAAACAGGTGCAGCAGCTGACACAAAGGTTGACTAAGCCCTAAGGAGATGGAGGCTGTCCTCTATGTGATCTCACTTTATATAGAAGACTTCCTCATACTCATACAGACGTGATGCTGCCGGTATGTGACTGGTGGCCTTGCAGACTTTGTTTCACTTCCAAGGCTATAATTGGACATTGTGTCATTAAGGGACATCAGTGTCAGGGTCAATGTCTGGGCTTGTCAGGACTCGCTTTTGCTACATGCATTTCTGAATATGACATTACCTTTCATCAGTTACTCCTGATATGGGGAGGGGGGGCGGTTCTCATAAAAAGAAAACTGCATAGTGTTATGAAGATAATTTAGGAGTGGGAGCTGAAATGGCTTGATTGTGTAACATGGCTTGGATGGTGCAGAGGGTAGATGATGAATGCATTTCTCAGCAGGAAGAAACAAGTAGGATGGAAAGAGAGGCTGGAGATTAGCTCATGAAGCAGCTGTTTCACTCCCCTACGTGAAATGTGTTTGAAGGCAGGTGTGTAAAATGTAGCCACTCCATTTCTGCCACCACTGTGAGCCTCTAACACACACACACACAAGCACAAGGACAAGTGGACCCTCCCCATTGCACGCAAATAACTGTCCACCTACCAGGTTCTTTTGCCTGTAGTTACAGTAGCTGATATTAGAGTGCTGAGTGTGAGCGCATCTGCAGAGCCATGCTAATGATTTGAACAGGATCAGTTAAGCATTCCCTTTAAAAATACTGTTTTGATCTATTCAAGGAGCCATGGGAGTTTTTTTGCTGAGATGAAAGATAATGTCTAGCTGTGATGTTTGTGTGTCTGATTTCAAACATATCATCACTCACATTTAACCCTAATCAAATTAATGCAGTACCTAATGGGGCATGATGCCCCTTTTGACAATGCTGTGATACACTCCCCACTTCGATCACGCCTATCTCCTGCAGATCCTCGTCAAACTGTTGTCCACAGAATGAAAGATCGAGGATTATTGACAGAATAGTAAGGCAAAAAGCGGAGTGTGTGACCTAAATTCCCGAGAAAAGACTCACAACAAAGCTGGATTGATAGTGGAACGTAGTGACATGAAAGAGAGAGGATTTGAGGTGAAAGATAATGTTCTTGGTAGAGGGAAAGTATGGAGGAAAGGGTGATAAAACATGCCTATTAGTATTATCGTAATTCATCTCTGTTCATTTCTGTAAGTACAGATAAGAGTTCGGAAATGAAGGCAAATGTCTGGGTAAAGCAATGTCTTGTAACATACTGTTGAGGAAATTGCTTCAGGATTACACACACACTCCCCTACTGTTTGTGTGTTAGTATGTGTGTTTGCATGTATGTTAATAGTCTTGTAATATCATCCCTTTGAATAACCCGCAAATCCAAAATGTAATACACTAGCCCCTGAACCATTCCCACCTGTCTCCCTTTTTTTTACTATGTCTCTATTCGTCCTTCTTACATTTGCCAGTTGACCTTATACCAGAGTATAGGGAGTGCAATTTAATTAGAGCTATGATCACATACAATCTGCGACAGCAGGTGCTAATAGGTACACGCAATAAAGGATTTTAGGTCAAAGCTAAGTGTCAGAAGATGAAATCATCACCTGTCTAGCCTTAGTCTGAACAGCATGGGTTAATATAGTGAAACGCTGAGACATTGAGGAACACTGAGACAGCTGGATATTAGCGGTAATACACTTCAGACAGACTGATTAGAAGAAAATTTTGCTACTAATTGTGAGGATGTCTAATCTTGACTCTTGAAACATATTGTAACTATTAAGTAAATTAATTAAATCAACCTATTCTAGTTGTGCCTATCTAGCAGTTCATTATGAAAAAAAAAATTATGGATTCAAATCCCTGCAAGAAAAATCAATCTATCACACAGTTTTGCATTCAAAGGTGTTAACCTTTCTAGTAATTAGAAACCAAACTTAAAATCATGCATTTTCCCCCATACAGCCATATATTACATACTACTAACAGGCTGTATTCCATTATTGAAAATGTAGCATAAGCTAATAATATTAATATCATTGCTACTAATACTCTGGAGACAAATGGCCATGTTTTGTGCATTAGCTTACTTTAGGCTTTAGAGTCAGTATTTTTCGAATATGGGTGAAGTGTAGACGCTATTTGTGCATATTGCGAACTAGCTAATTGCATACCCATATGATTAAAAGTTCCCTATTTTTATATCATTTCCAGTCATGTCGGGAGGAAATCTGTAATTTGAAGTGCCTTGAGCTTTCAGGATCGTGACAGCACAGACACACAACTGTGCGGTCACAACTACAACTTTTAATTTTTGTCAAGGTAAGGCAACTGCAACACTAATGAGAGATGGCATAGCGAGATGCTAACTTAGTCAGCATATCCAAATTCGCCTTTTACCACTGAAGAAGAAGTGATGGGAACTAACTAGATGATAATGAAGTCAGACAACAGGTTTTTTGTCTTTGTGTTAAAACTTGTACTGTCATTGACATTGGCTTGGGATGAAGACATTATTGCTGTAAAATGAAAGCTTACTCAGTCCGAGGACATATTAAATTTAAAGGTGAGTTTGGGACAACTTTTTAATACTTAAGGTGTAACGGTACTTCTCTGAATCACTCTTTAACTGACAGACAGCAATGAGTTTTGGTTAATAGGTAAAACCTTTGCATTGTGCATGTCACTTTTCCCATTTTCAGTACTGCTGCAGCAATCAGTGTTTTGCCCTCATTTAATGTAAGCTTATGGTGCACATGTAAAATACAAATTCTTATTGCACCACCTCTCAGGGTAAGGTGTCAGAATCAATCAATTTATAATTTAAGTTAATTATGACAATAATTACTTTAATAAGCACAAACACTTGGTATTGTATTGGTGTTGGGGTAAGACCCCCATTAATTATATGAGCAGCCACAGCGAGATTAAGAGTGACAGACTAGGACTGATGCAGACAGATGGAGAGATTATCCAGGAAGAACGCACAGGAAGCTAATTAAAAACAGATGATGTGTGAAGATATGCAACAAAGAGGAGATCTCCCCTTTTCAGGGGTAGCCTCCTCTCTCCGTGTCTACCTTCAGCATTTTTTTTTCTTGGTAATTATAATTACTTTTCCCCTTTGTCTTTATCATGAATACAGTCTTTTCAGTGACTGTAGCTGTAAGGATTTTTATTTTTTTTACCCATTACTGTATCTGATTTTTTTTTTAATTCATTCCTCTTCATATGTGTTGTTATTACAAACTGTGTCATGGCTTTCTCAGCTTTTCAGGTGAAAATAAAAGTAGGTCTGAGAGGATATACAGAAGAGAGATTCAAACTATTAATACAGCAGGGTGGTAGTTCAGTGGGTAGAAGTGGGTAGAAGTGAAATGGCTGAAATAAGGCAGAAATGAACATCATAAGGGTGTGGAAAGTGTGAAAAGAGGGCATGCTTTGAGAAAAAAAGAGTGAACTAGGGGAGAAGTCCAAGGTCAATATGGGGATTATTACCAGCACAGCTCTGTAGTGGATGGTGATGGTCATTAACTATTCATCACCTCATGCCACATTATAGAGGTAAGTGTTAGGTTTATGTGTGTGAGCACATTATGGAGCTACTGTATAGACACATCTGTGTATGAGCGTTTCACCTCCATTATATGTTTTTTCTGTTTGTCTGGCTCCAAAAACACAGCTCATGTCACTCTGTTTTGTTTCCTTTGTCTGCCAGTTGTCTTTGGATCCCATTTCTGTCTTTGTGTGTCTCCTTGGCAAACTATGCCTGTTTGACCACAAACTCATCAGGGCACACTACATGAAGTGAATCCAGGCGCCTCCCCATTGCCTTGTCCCTCCTCCTCATTTGTCACAGCAGCTAGTGGGGAAGAGAAAGAAGGGGTGGATGATTGTGAGGCTAGGGGTGTAACTGCACCCCCTCAGATGGAGTAAGTGGGCTGGGCTCAGGGAGGTCTGGACAGGGGGGCAGGGACATAGAAGGAGATAGAAAGATGTAAAAAGAGTGATCAGCTCCAAGCGGCATAGTTACCATGGCTACGTGGAAGGGGAAGAGGATGAATGAATGACATCACAGTGGCGGGGAGGTGAGAGAGTGTGAAATTGATTTTGAGCACAGGCAGGCTGCTCTCGTAGGGCTTTCGTCAGGCAGACACATTTCTCTCGCCTGCGTGCCGTGGTGTCTCCTGTGTACGGGCTCTCACTGGTAAGCCTCTGCTTTTTTCCTCTTCTAACACTGAAGGTTGGTGAGTGTAAGTGTGGTTTTTGTTTTGATAGCAGTCTTCGGGTACTACAGCATGCGAGGTGAACACGGAGCAGGAACATGCATGCGTTAAGGAGCATGGATGCCATGTGTGAATGAAAGGAAATGCATATGGTGTGCCATGCAGTTGTCGCCGGTCTAAATATACCATGAGATACTTAATTTGGTGTGTTTTTATGACTGGGAATGAGCAGCTGATTGTGCAAGAAAGATTTCCATGCTGTCATGAGAATTATTATCATTTTCGATTGTCACACTTTACAGCTGTAGTTTAACAGGAATTTACTGAGACTTCATCTGTGTGCTGTAGTGAGATAATGCCATGCTGTTGCTGATGCTTTCAGCTGTCATGCCATCTTCATTTAGTTCTTTGGGTTCACTTCTTTTTTCTACTTCTTCTTCTTTTTAGCAGAGTGAAAGAGACATTCAGTAGCTGAACCTGATCTCTGTTTAGAGAGCACCTCAGCTGGGGAGCTGTGGAGCTGTGGAGCTGCTTTTCCACCACTGGAGAGTGAACTTGACTCTTCTAATTTACGGGTGGTCTCTCTTAGCAGTGCGCCACCATGCTGCGAGTTCTTTGGCAAAGCTAGCTTTGTGATTAATGAGGAAGTTGACCTGTATTGACCCCTGAGAGACAATCAGACAGAGTTGAAGGGCAGGGGCTGGAGGTCACAGTAAAGTCAATCAAAGTCCTTGCTCAGTTTCTCTTCCCGTTGGCCAGCATCCAGAACAGTGACAGATAACAGATTACATTAGTGATCAAAGGATCAACTTTAAGTGATTTTGAAAGCATAATCCATTATCCATGTGCACTCGTCCGCATTTCTGTTGAAATATGCCCAGTCCAGATGGTTTGTTTCACATCTTTCCAGCCGCCACATGTGGGAACTTTGCTTTCAATTTTTGTCTGGAGAGAATATGCAAAGAGGTACAGTGCATTTACAACTGTAGTCACTTAGCAATGAGCCCTAACAGAGTGTCTTGTATAATTCAGTGACTTAATGTAATAGTTTGGAAGCAAAAGGAAGAATACTTAGTTATAAAAACAGCAGGAAAAGCAGAATTCCCAGAACAATATGTCTGTCCGGCCTCAGCACTGTTGGTAGGCTCAGGTCATCAATTATGAATAAAGAAAGGATGAATATACATGAGGCTCTTTCAGAGCGTTTAATCTGAAACTGAGAAAACTGTCGCTGGCATATGTAGGAAACTGTACTGTAGATGTGGGTCACATTATATTTCTTTGAATATTTCTCAGATGAAATGGTGTGAAAATTACATATCACTGTTATAGTGACCAACATGACCATGGTTATTAATGCAATCATGGTATGGTTAAAATGTGTCAAATCTGCTTCATGTTTTATATTAAATGAAAAAATACCCTCAGCTCAATCCTGTGCAGTTTAGATTTGATACTTTTTATTTTCATTTGGTATGGCATTTGAAAGTGTGAGTTGGACCCTTTTGCCCATTTATTCACAATATTTTTTTTTAACAAAAGAAACAAATGAACAACTGCAGGAAAAAAGCAAAGCAAAGCAAACAAACACTCCTCGAAATCAAAACATGGAAATCCATATGCTTTAAAAAGAAATTTTCATAAAGAGAAAAGAGAATCCTAAGAGCAAAACCCTAATCCTAAGTGCAATACAATCTTCAAAAAAGAAAACGAAGTCTGCACACCTTTTTAGATGTTTTCTTGTTTGTCCTTTCATTACATGTTATTCTTTTTGTAGTGGAGGGATTGGCATCTCAATTTTAACCAGTGGGTAACATTTGATCTATGAGTTTGTTAACAACTGAGGATCATTAATGTTTGTTCTTTTTTATTTCAACACAAAATGAGAAGAAATTTAATTGTTTTTGATATATTTTTTTTTTACTTGCCACTTTGCCCTCATGACAAAAATCTTTCATAATCTTTTGCCAAAAATATTGAGACAGTGTTTTGGTATTTTATAAAACATTTACATTAACTATGTTTTACATTTATTTTCTTTAGTATTTGCAATAACACAGGCACATTCACAATTTGTGTTAAGACACAAACTGTATATAAAGGATGGATGCAGCTCCCACATCTGAAAAATGAAGGCAATACTTTCTAAAAGCCACCAAGAGGCACCTCAACTAACTGGATTGGATAGAAGGCTGTTCAGAAATGCTAGTTTGGCTTGCTTGACCTATAATCTTGTGATCACTTTCCCAACACGTTTATGGTCTCAATTGCTAGTTTAAACTCATATTGAATTCAATATTATGCTAATTTTGTAAGTAAATTTATAAGTAATAGTCCTCATTATATTAAAAAATCCCTACCATATGAGCGAGCAGTGTCCCTAAGCGTCTTCATCCTTGTTCATCAGCCAAAATGCTCAGCTCAAGACTTTAAGACGGGACTTAATTCATTAGTGAGTGACGTTACTACTTAAATTGTATTAATGTTTGAAGATGTACAAAATTGGGGGCATGTCCATGTTAAATCACAGGTGGATGCCATTTAATGTTGTTCAACATCAGATGTACTAAAGATTCAGTGGGGAATTTCCTGTTCTTCTGTCATTAGTAAGAACATTTAAGTGTGGTTTTTTCCATTTCTTATCACAGTGAATTATAGGCGTTCCTTGCTAGAAGTAGGTATTAGCTCCTCCAGCACTACACTCTCATCTAAATATCATCACATCCATTTTTCAAAAAACAAGACTGTGAAGCTCTAAAATGATAGGGCACAAATGAATGTGTGACATCATGATGACTAGATGGATCTCATTTATATACAGGCTATAGGCTCATTACGTGGCAGTAGCCAGTATGGATGTTTAGGTGCTCCACTGCAGACAATATACAGCAGTGCTGTCAGTTTCTTTTAGGTGACTTCAAAAGTTCAACTGAGTGAATAGGAGTCTGCCAGCATTTTGGAAAGCACAATTGGGGACACAATGGTTGCCCATGCAAGATGTCTCATCACTCTGTCTTTACTCTGAGAACAAAACTGCCCTGTAGCATAGCACTACCTAAGAGAGTGCTTTTATTTCAGTGAGTAGATAATCAGAAGTCAGATCTAGGCCATGCCGCTCTGTGATACTGCATTTTTTCATGTGTCACTTAGTTACACAGTTTGTTTAGTTTTCTTCAATATCTTGCTCTTGACTTTGTGTTTCGTGTTCTCTGTTTAGGACTACTACAAAGAAGTAAGAGTTTTATGTGGGTTGCTTAGCAACATGATGAGTACAGTACCTGAGTAATATAAGCATGTTTATTGTGTAGACTGCAGCTACATTTGCTCTCTTGCACACTAAATAAAGTTGCATGTTGGGTTTAGCTTTGGGGAGAAATCACATTGCCAGATAACACAGGCGTGTTGATGTTCTTTTATGCTGAAGGGAGCTGCAGATGATTGACTGCTGACAATAATCCTGGAACCTACACAGTGAGCTTAAAGTAAAATTACACCTACAAATGTGGTGACGCTGCATTAGCTTATTAGCTTGGTGTTGTCTTCATAATAATAATTAAAGTCATTTTCATGCAAGAACCAGTATCATCAGATAAAAACACAAATTTATGATAATATAGGATGTTTCTTTTTACATTCATTTTACTTTTATAGCAGCAAATGCAGCAAAGTTTTTATTCTTTTTTAGTCGTTTATGATAAAGTGAATTAACCAGCTTTGTTCTTTATTACCTTTACTGACAGAATTACAATCTGTAAGACTGTTGTTGTGCCGGATGGTCGGTTAACTGAGACAAATAACCCTCCAAGTTTTTGTGGAGAATCATGATTGCTGCAGCGTGTTTATGTGGTCATACTGACATATTTACATAATGACTTGAACAGTTTTCTTATAAACTGTCTCACCCCATCTCCTTCTTTGGCATATTATCTCTGTTGCACACATTTTTTCTATTCTTTTTGCTTTTCTTTTTTTCTAATGGCCTTTACACTGCAGGAGCCTTTATAGAAGCTCCTGTACTGAAAAGGCCTTTTGTGTTCTTCTCAAGATTTAGCAGCATTTTGAATACTATATAATCCATCTCAATCTGCTACTATAACTTGCATGTGAATAAGTGCATGAAAAGCACAACACACAAATATGGCTCTATAGGTTTCTTCTCATTACCTTTTATGGTAGAATTAGAGTTTTCAATTCAGCTGTTTTGCAAGAGTAGAATGAAATGCAAAATCTGGTAACAAATATGCAAATGGCTCAAGAAGTAACTCGATTAGACGTGCATTCAACTGATGAAGCTTCCAGACTTTAATTATGCTGTGGCTGTTAATGGTGCAATCACACTAGGGGAAACAGTTGTTGGAGAACGCAGCAAAACCAAACTTATTGTAACTTCATGCAATGAACTTGCAGTTTTGCTGCCTCTGCAAGATGGGGACTAGGTCTGTCAGCACTCGCAGTCACTCATCGAGTCGCTGCTTTCAAAGTGACTTTGGTACATCAAGATGGTGATTAAATGGCAATAAGATGGAGTCAATATGCTCAGTGTGCTATCAGTTTGCAACTGAATGGGGTCAAGCTGGCAGTTACATCCAATCTGTCATAACGGTGATTAACTGTCATAAAATAATGAAAATTGCAAATCTGTCGCCATCTACATACACTAAAATTCACATTAGCTACCTACATTCAGAGTCCAACTGAATCATAGATTTGACACAGAAATCGCTCCACAAACAGTGACGTAGTTGCTGCAGGATAAAATGAGATAGGTGCTCAGTAACCTTGCTTTCATATAGGAATAGAACCAGAATGCAACAGCTGGTGACCAGTTAAGTCAAGTCCCGTACTGTAAATTAGAGTTGCATTGCAGGTGAGTTGAGCTCATCTGTACAGACTGATAGCAACATGTTGGCAATCTGTCCGCATTTATAAATTAGGCAGCTATTATTTGCAAACCTTGAGTGATTGCAGTCAGTCCGAGTTAGACGACGATTGTTTGGAGACAGATTGCCTCCCACCAGCTGACCTGTGTTGGCCCAGTGTTTTTGTGTTTTTTTTCTGTGAGGTTCTGTTTTTGTTGTATTTTCTAGTTGTGTTTTCTTTGGTTTCCTTACAGTTTATATCCTCAGTTTGTTATTGTTTGGGTGTTGTTATTAGTTATTGTATTTCATTCTGTTTTTCCTTTGTTCTTGTCTTGTCCTGTGTCTGTGTTCCTGTGTCTTTCTCCCCGTGTCTTGGCCCCTTGTTCCATGTTTTGTGTTTAGCTTCACCTCCTGTTGTTTTCCAGAGTGTTGTGTTTAGATTTCCGTTTCATCATGTTCACTTCCTCTTTTATTTTGGCAGTTCATTGTCCTGTGTGCTTTGTGTTTAATTTTGATTGTTTTGTGTTATTAGTGTCATTTTGTTCGCCTGTGCCTCGTCTTCCCCAGCTGTGTCTCTTTTCCCTGGTTACCTAGTGTATGTATTTAAGGTCTCAGTGTTGCTTAGTTTGTCATCTTCCCCCCAAGCTTTGTGTTCCCCAGTTTAGTGTTTTTCCTGTTTTCTCCCAGGTTTGGTATTTTGGCTTTAGTTCCACCCTAGTAGAGATTTTGTTATTGTTTTTTAAGTGTATTTGTGAGCCTCCAGCAATAAAAGCTGAGTTTAGCTCCACTTTGCATCCAGCATTTGGGTCCTCCTCTGCCAGCCACACAGCCAAACTGTGACACTGTGCAATTGTCTTGCGATTGAAAGTGGTCACCCAGAGTTTGAGGGTGATGCATGTTCAACCTCTGGGTGACAAAGCTGATCACCGCAACTACCAGTAATGGGCTGCCAACAACAAAAATATTCAGTGCAATCACCAGGCAACCACTGTTTTTTCCTATATGCAAGAAGGCTGCCATCCTGTTTTTACTGTATTGTCCTATTATGGCCGAGCCGTAATAGTATCCAAACTAGAAAATGTGTGTATTGAGCTGTCTTTATCCATCTCCCTTTTCACCTCTGCACTCCTGCTGTCAGTTTAGAAGCAATTACGTAACATTAAATTATAAATAACTATAAACGACTTAAACTGGATTGCACAAAAGGTAGGCTCCTTTTAGAGAAGCTTTCCTTTCCCTTAATCTGATTGCATCTCTAAGTTACAACCTGTCTTTTTTTTTCAGTAAAAGTCTGTTTTATATGTTTACTGACACTTAAAGCCAGATAAGATAACACAATGTCAGCAACATCAAGTAGTTGCATGTTGCATATGCTGTTTAGTAGCTTTGGCTGGTGCATTAATATATATTCATGGATGGATGTGTGCGTAGCCCCATCCCTTCTCTATCATTGCTTCTCAGGTTTACCAAAAAAACTGCTGGTCGAGTGTTGTTATGCATGTATAGTAGAGTGTGCTTGTGCAGCTTGTGTGTGTCTGTGCACATTTGCACACATACGCAGCAGGCATCTTCTGGAACAGCTGTTTGTAGCATGATAACATGGTGAATGGTGATTAGTAGATGGAGCCAACTGTGCATGAGTTGCTGTGAGTCACTTATACAGTGTTATGTGTCAGGCACTAGTCACTGGTTTCACCCTCAGTCAGCCAGAGCAGAATGAGGGCAGGTGTGAGCAGGATGCTGTTTCTTCAGTAAGTGCTGCTTGACTTGGAGCTGTTCACATGTTTGCTTGTACTTTTCTTTTATTTGCCTGATTATTGATTGTCTCTTGCTGAAGCTTTGTGTACCCGTGTTGTTTATTGTGCCAGCTGCTTGGCAGTGGGAGGATAAACAAAGTCGGAGCGAGAACTGGACTCTCTTCCAGTTTTAGGGATTCTGTAGTGGATGAGTGGATGAGGGGAAGGGAGGGATTTTGAGAGAGACTTATAATTATAGGCAGAAAGTGAAGCATGTATGAGAGAATCTAACTCATAAGTTATTAATTGTTATAGCTCTCCTCTGTGTCTGCCTTTGTCAAATACTAATTTATGTAATTTGTCTCTCAAATCCTCCTCACTCTGACAGTTTTTCTCGCCTCTCTCATATTTCTCTCTTGTCTTTTCTTTCTCTGGCCAGCAGTGATAATGAACTGCATCAGTCTGAGACTCTTCCAGCAATCAACGGACTAGATGATGCTCAAGTGATTACTACACACTTTTGTCATTTGTTGACTCTTAAACTGTGAAATTACAAACAATCCAGTTTATATGGCTGTTCCTTACACCAGCCAATCAGTGCCACAATGTCAGAATAAACAATAGCTGCAGAGAATGGTCAATCTTGATCAACCACTTAATTGAATTTTCTTTTGTCTTGATTGTCAGTTTCTATGGCCATCTTCAGAGGTGAGAGAATTGCATTTTAAGATTGGGGAGCTTTGTACAACATTTGAGGGTGTATTGAGCTGACTGAACTGCCAAACAGAATGTGTCTTTGCTCTAACTGCCTACATGTATGACATGTGATTGGCAGGGAGCTCCAAAGCAGATTGCCTGCTTTGTCACACGGGTGGGTGACTGTTTTAGATCTTTGAAACAAACAAATCTTCATATAGGCTTAAAAATTATTGTTATCATTTTATTCAATTGCAATAATGTTTTAATTAATAGAAGCACTGAAAAGATATCCAACATTTGGTACTGATAGCAAATCAAAAAGTTTTATATGCTTTGGTTTGAAGAAAAAATGCTGTCTTTTTTGTTTTTGTTTTTTTTAATACAAAAGGTTTGTTGTTCTGTGTTGTGGAAAAATAAGTTGAGCCCTGAAACCAAACTGATTTTATGGTGATTTATTGAGAGTAAGAAATTAACCTTTGCAAAGGGGTCAATACAGCACGAACAGTCTCCGCACCGGCATTGACCGAGGAGCAGAATACTCCCCGCACCTTTATAACCATTGTTGTTGATACAATCCAGCTGTGGGGAGTTCAGCTTCCCACCACCATGTAACTTCAGTCTGATAATCAGTGCGTCATGACCTTGGACACAACCTAGAAAGATGTTTGTTATCTACTTTGCACACTTGGTCTTTGTACTAGAAAATTACAATTACATACCAAAAGGAGCACACAGAGGTTATTAGAGTTCAAAAACAAATTTTCCATCACATTCTGCATCGTATACTTGTGAGTTCATGAAATACTGTATGTTCCAGCACAAAATTCAGTAAACAAGATTCAGCATACTGTGGCCAGCACCTGAACACAACAGTTATTGTTTAGTTTGTGCTTGCTAGTTTAAAAATGAATGGGGCAAAGATGAAATTGTTTGCCATGTGTCAGGCCCATAAATCTAATTTATAAGAACACGTAATTCTGCAGTTGTGACTGTTAGGTCAGTGCCTGGGAGCTGCTGAAGCTCACAGGCACAGCTTAGCTTCTTAACACCCAGGCAAGACTATGATCTGTGCAGACCATAGTTGACTAGTACTGGCATTCACACTGTTTTACTTTCATCTGTCCAACCTTTGTTCATTGTTATGTATTCAGTTTGTTTTTCTTTAATGTACTGTGACAGGCTGCAATGTCCTTGAAAACTGATTGAAGCAACCTTTTGTGTCACTGCAGAAGCACCATAACAGAAAACTGTTAGTATATTACCGACATCAACAAATCACCCTGAACGTCCTTGGGAAAATCAAAGTATCTGATCAGTCCAATTAAACAAAGTGGTGCTGTAGTAAAACAACTCTACATAAATGCTGTTAGACCTCTTTTCTGCATTTATAGGTAGCTTCTTTGTGATCTGCAGCATCATGCAGAGAAATGTTTAAATCCTCCCCTTGCAGGCAGCAATCCACCTTAGAATTAACTAACATTGATGCTAGGCTATTAACTAGTATTAAGAATATTAGATAGTAATGTCTGCTTTTCAATTGGATTGCGCTGCTAATTTGGAATGATTGGATTACAGAATTATTCGGTCCAGAAGGTGATTAAAAAAGATTTAACACATACTGTGTGTGGCTTAGTAAATAGTTTCTATGGTTCATTTATCTGTTGTTCACTAATTGTCAAAAAATTACAAAAACAATCCAAGTAGACAAGACAAGTAAGGTTAATAGAACACAGTTTTCACCATCTAAATGTTGTAGCTGTTTGTACTGCCAAAGAATATTTGTTTAATTGTTTAGATTACATTTGAGTTTAATTTATTATGTAGGCTGTCAACATTATTGCTAATATGTGCTTTCTTACCATAAAACCTGCAAAAACAAAACTTAGAAAACCAATTGTGTTTAAAAAAATGTGACCAACTTAATGCAGACACCTGATTGTAATAATACACACAGAATACATAACGAATGCACAGTGATGTTGGGCAGTATGTCAAGAATTGTCTACCAGCAACCATCAACAACAAACCAGTAAATGGTAACTGCAGATTTTTGATATGTGAAGTGCCACCCTACCTTCCGTTGCATGCACATGCATGCATGAGCTTGTTGCAAAAAAGAATATAAACTCTCATATTTGGGATTATTTTTGTTTTAAAACCAAACAAGGGCAACAAGCTGAGGCACATAAGGGCTCAGTCACACAAGCCTAGAGACCAGTCAGCAATCCCTGGCAACATTCGGTCACTGGGGAAAAATGTGTATTCCCCAGTTGGCTGGCCAATGGTTGCTGGCCGACACTGGGTGAATTCAGTTACAGAGAGGGTGCTGCACCAAAACCTAGTGGTGTGCGATACTGCAAGATTTGGTATGGATCCGATACCAAGTAAGTACAGGGCCCATATCACCGATACTGATACTGATAGCGATACTTTTTAATAATTATGAAGAATTTTCATGAATTTTAAGTGTTTTGTGATATTTTTTTCCTTTGGATCATTAATTAGTTAAAAACCAGGATAAAATTGGGCAAAGTTTATAGGTAAATAGAAAATACTTTATCAAAATAAACATTAGAACAATAACAAAACAATTTTCCCCATACATTGCAATGTCTGGATTTTTTTCTTAAATAAAGTGTACAAAATGATCACAAATTAAAACCTTTTTTTTCCAGGTAGTGTTCAGAAAGTATAATACAAAAATGTAATATAAAATATCCCCTCATTCACTAATTTTCTGGATTTTAACATATATCAATAAGTAATCAGGGTGCGAAGCAAATATTCATGCCAGTGTAAATCTAGCCGCAAGCAGCTAGCTTGCCTAGTATGGACTGAGCTAGCTTCTTATCTCAAAAATTTGTTGGACACCACACAATGCCAGCACCTCCACTAATGAGAATATCTTTCAGTGTCTCAACTGGGTTGTGTAGCAGTATTCATCAGTTGTGCTTTACTAGTTAATTATTTTTCATGCCCCCACAACAAAAACCGGCAATGGACTCAACCAATTGTCAAGAACAATTATGAACCAACCCTAATATAGAGGCTTTTAAATTGAATACCAAATAGAGTCAGTAGCATAATAACCATAAATTAAAAATGATACCACAGTAAGAAAAACAGGGCAGATTAGTGATATGATAATAAAACCCAGTGCCATGAAAAAACACTGTGTTGTGGCAGTTAAACAGAGAATTAAAGAAATAATGATAAAGTAAATTGTGTATTTGGTCTGTGTTTACTTGAGCACCTTATGTGGATAGTGTGATACAGTCTTGAATGGGTTTACACATATAAATATATCACATATTGTCACCCTCTTAAAATAATGGCCTAAGGTTTTTCAGAAAAGACAAACTGAAACTTCCAGACTGAAACAAACATTGAAAATATGATGATTTAGGCAAAAAGTGAACTTAAAGAGGTCTCCTGTCATATATAAGGCCTCACCAACATTCTAAGTGCCTTTGGCTTTTCCTGCACCCTTGAACTCAGTTCAAGAGAACACATGTTGTCACACATGTGCACACTCTCTAGGGTGTCAACTACAAAAATCATGGTGATAACACAGTCGCAGTATCGACTAACACCTGAGGGGGATGATTGCAGACCGCTGTATCAAAGAGAGTGAAATTTATGATCGGTGCATCAAACACTGCTATAGTGAGAATTTGTAAGTGTTGCATAGTAGAACAGAGGCTCAGTCTCCACCAAATAGAGCATGTGCTACAGATCGAGTGACTTTGAAACAATAAAAGAATGCGCAGATAATGCCTAGAAAATGGATTGTGAACAGTTGAGTGCAAGTAACTGCTGCCATGTTTTTCTTTGACAGAGATTTATATAGCTGTCCTTACCTCTCTTGTCTTTATCTGTTTTCTTCACTCTGGCTGTCTCTCACTGCTTACTTGTGGCTGCAGAGAGACAGAAATTATTATTACGTGACACCACTGTCCTGTCTCTGTTACACCAGAGATCATTTGACTTGCCTTCTAGCATGTTGTCTCACTTTGAAGCTCTGTTTTACAGTACCTCGTGTTCCAGTGTTACAACGAGCCACCGCTTTCTGATACGGCATCTTAAGTCTCTATTACTGCAGGCGCAGATAACATGCACCATTAATGCTTAAAGACATTTAGATGGGAAGGCATGACATTCTCTTGTCAGATGTACCGCTGTGAGATCTCCATTTCAAAAATGTTCATGGAATAGTCATTTCGTTATCCCAAAAATATGACACTACTTGTGCAACAAGGATGTGAATTTGTCTGTTGTCTCTGTGCCTATGTGCAAATGCATTTAGCAGTGTGATTTAATTACTTTCTACAGTACAATCTTTTGCACGCACTCGAACACAACCTGATTTTACTCCGGTAGTTGTTTGAGTAGTTGTTCAAGCCGTGCTTTGCATACGATGCAGCAAGCAGTTGCTTTGACCTGATTTCCTATGACAGGAATTACTCAAGTATCGAGTCTGACACATATACACTGTTCACAGTCTGTCTCTCCCCCCCCCAGTTTCTTTCAAGTTTGCTCTGTTGCTCCTTTCTGTTCACCACCAATATCGAGTGAACCTCACCTGCCCATATTTGAAAGTGATTGTGAAAGAATCACTCAGAATCTCACACAGAAAAATCAGCGTGCCATTCAGTGTGTGGACGTGAAAGCACCATACCACAGATTTCTAAAATGTGTGTCACAATCCTGCTTGATTCACACATTGTGCATGCTGTTGAACTCTACTATTATCATCCATTTTTTAAGTCTATTTCAGCTTCTCTCTGTTCTCGTTCTTAGTGTGTCTTTTCTTTCCCATTCATGCTCACATTCCAATCCTTCACAAATCTCTTTTTAATACAAAGCTTAGTATATGCAAATTAGCCTTAAAGGACAAAGTCATAGAGATTACCCTACGGACACGCTAACAGCACAAGCACATAGTTTATACCATGCCCTGTGTGTGTGTTGCTGCATGATAAGTGCATCATAGACCGTCTAAATGTACTGCACTCAAGCTCCAACATTCTATTAAACTATACTTATCCATAGTAAATTTGAGGCTAGTTTAAGACCGCCGATGAACACTTAACCTGTCACCACACCAAAAGCCGCACTGCAGCAGCTTCGCCTCTCTTTCTCTCTCTGTCTTTAGCTGTCCTATCAAATTTAACACTCCCCTCTCTTTCTGTTTCTTGGGTTATTTTTCTTTCTCTTGCTCCCCCTGCTGTGTCTGCATTTCTTCAGTTTTATCAAATGGTCTTCCTCATGATCTGTCGCTCTCTGTGTCATATCTATAATATAGGGTAGTTCAATGAATCCTTTCCTAGCCACCCCCCTCTTCTTTTTTTTTGGCTGAGAAGGTAGAGGATAGTCCACAGAAGTGTGCATCTATATGAGTCACTGCATATGTGTGTGTGTGGTGTGTGTGTGTGTGTGTGTGTGTGTGTGTGTGTGTGTGTGTGTGTGAAAGAAAACTGGGAGGGGGTGTGTAAGGAGGCGAAAAGCATTGCGTCATTGGGGGTGTGTTGAACAGGAGGTGGGCTGAGCCGGCTGCCAGTCAGTGACGACAGTGGAGCACGTGTGTTGGCTATGGCTGAGAAGACGTACAGCGGTTATCTGGCTGTAGGCAAGAAGAGCTAGAGACAGCCGCAGCTCCGTGTTGCTGAAGGGGTGACCGAGGGAGTGCATGTCTGTATGCGTGTGTGCGTGTGAGAGAGGGAGTCTGGGACTGTATGCATGTAGATGCTGCATGAGCTGCAACCGGAGCTGCTACTGGTGGTGGTGAATAATGCAGACAGGGGAACCGAGTTTGGGTAGCATGCAGTGAGCCAGATTAATAATGTATCGTGCCGGTTATGAGCTCTGCTTTAGTTAGTTTTTTTGGAACCTGTAGCTGCCTACTATTTGCCTGCCTTCCTCACTCACTGACTCCCCTGCATACCTTTCTGCCTGCCTTCCTGCCTTCTTTCCTACCTGACTGGTGGACTGTCTGAATTGTTCAGAAAATGTCTCACTACCATTTCATCAAATGTTGTAAGTAGCCATTCAGCAGTTCTATATTTATGCATGCAAGTGGACTTATCAGTCATGGGTCTGTGTCTGTTGCATTAGCACTTACTGTATGTTCAGGCTGCCATACAGTATGAGTCCACATGCTTGAGAATTCTGATCATTTGCTGCAGACACAGCAGTGGTGTGGTCTAAACTTCAAATGGGTATTGTGTCCCTCGTGTGTGTGTGTATGTGTGTTCGTGCAGTAGGTAGTGGGTGTGTGAGCTTGCTGCAGAGAGCTGCTGCAGATGTGTGAAGTTGACCGGTGAATGCGGCAGGTAGCAGCAAAAGGAAGGAAAGAAAGATGAAGTAGAGCCACAAAGATGCAGATCCCATGAGTGTCTGGCACATTCACATCACACTAACAGACTGACAAAGAGGAAAAGTGGTTTCAAAGAGAAAAAGACAGATGGAGTGAAAGCTGATGGTGGTTTAGAGGAGCATGGGAGAGGGAAGGAATGGCATTATTGGAAAATGGAAACGAGGTGAGAATGGAATGAGTGACATAAGGAATGTGGCCAAATGTTGAGAGAGGGGTGCAGATGTTTGAGAGGTAATAGCAGGGAAGAAAGGAAGGAGGGAGAATATAAGAGGATAGATAAGCGAGGTCTATGATAGAGGTGATGCTGGTTGTCAAAGTCTCTCCTTCACTGTGAGAACCCAGCTCACCCCTTAATCCATCCATATCCCTTCCCCTACATATCCTGCATATTTATGGTGTCTGCAGCTTGCATCCTGTTTGTGTGTGTGTGTGTGTGTGTGTGTGTGTGTGTGTGTGTGTGGGTGGGTGTGTGTGTGGGTGTGTGTGTGTGTGTGTGGTATTTTGTCATTTACAAGCTCCTGCAATGCTGTTTGTTATTAGCTGGAGCCTGCTGAAGTCTGCATGGGGTGTTCTATATTTAATCAATAACTGATAGCTTGGAGATGGGATGGCAGAAGAAGAAAGCTCATGCTTTCTTTCCCTCTCTCTCTCTCTCTCGCTCTCTCTCTCTCTCTCTCTCTCTCTGTCGGTCTCTCCACTCAATCTATATCTCTCAGATTCATTCAGACCCATTTCGTATTAGACCGATTGTCCTCTCCTACTCTCATTCACATTCTGTGTATTTGTCTGCAGCCATTTATCACACAGTAGCAATAGTTAGTGATATTTATATTTTTTGCTTTAACCAATTACTGCAGACTTTATTTCTTGCTGTATAGTTTTTCTAAGTATTAAGTAAATGCCTTTATATGAATGTATATATAATATATAAATTTCATAATATTTGGAAACAAATTGCAAAATTATGTATGAGTGTTTTCATCAGCCAGGTTGATGTGCATAGTATTTTATGTGAAAAGTGAAGTTGCACTATCCCTTCTAGTGATATGCTCTTTTTAAATTTATTGTATAACTATCTATGCATTATTTGCACACCTACAGTACAGCTCATGTGTGGGCTCTGTCTGCCCTAATATGTCATCTTATTTGTTGTCTGTCATGGACTGGGAGTTTATGGAATTGTGTGACTGTAGCCTTGAATGTATACTTAATAGATGATGTATTGGGGTGACAAAGAGTGTGAAGGATACAACCATCCTGACCAAGGAACACACAGTACTCACAGTAAGGACAGAAACTGAGGCAAAAATCAGTCAGCTGATTATGAAACAGATAATCTACCATTTTTTTCTTCTTTTTTCCCCCTCTTCTGAATTTTGCACTCTGAAGTTCTGAGGTGTGTGCATGTGTATGTGCAAGCTTGATGCACCACGTGTTTGTTCTTGATGGTCTGTTTTTTTGTCTGTTTTATCATTACAGTAAAATAGGTGGGAGAGAGCAATACAAGTCAGTAACAAATTAAAGGAAAACACCTGAAGCCTTGAACACCTACAGCAAAGGTGTCCTCTCTTATGCTGTAGGAGGCATTTCGATGACCCATATTAGATGCACTTGTATCCTTAATGGGCAGGGTTACCGCAAATCAGTCCAAGATTGCTCAGAGTGATCAGCTTTATCCTGTCATGAACCATTTCTTTCCTGATGGGAGCAGTTTACAATGCACCCTTCCACAGGTCATGAGGGGTCACTGATTGGTTTAATGACTATAAAAACAATATAAATAACTGTATGCCAAAGTGAAGATCTATACAAAATTTTGGACCAATAGCCATATCTTTTGGAAGAGTGGTATTTAATCCTTTCAGGAGATATACAGAGACATGTAGAATTAATGTCTTGGTGCTGTTAAGCTGCTCTGTAGGCGTGTGGTGACCCAGCACCTTACTAAGACAGTTTATGGTGTGTTTTCCTTTAATTTGTCACCTGTATGTGCGAGTGGGAGACAAAATGAGGCAATAACATGGGACTGAGAATGCTGGACTGTGGAGACTTCTTGTATATTATTGGAAAAATCAGTAGGTTGAGTGTGTTTTTGTGTTTCAACCGTTAGCTAAGTTCCCAAAATAAAATACAGTTGAAGCACCTGGCATGAGCAGTATAATAATGACCCCCACCCACCTCCCCCGTCTGGAACCTGAACACAAAAGAACTCTTTTAACATGTCTATCCAGAGCAGATGGCACTGATGTATTGTGCAGGAGGTGTGTGTGTGTGTGTGTGTGTGTGTGTGTGTGTGTGTGTGTGTGTGTGTGTGTGTGTGTGTGTGTGTGTGTGTGTGTGTGTGACAAACCGGATTGGAGGGGGCAGGTGTTTGAATGAATGTGTGTGTGAATGTGTGTGTGTATATATATATATATATATATATATATATATATATATATATATATATATATATATATATATATGTGTATATATATATATATATATATATATATATACTGTGTACATTAACAACAGTACACACATGCCCGTTGACAGTTTAAGGACGTCTTTTATTGGTGGGTCACTTTTCACAGTTGAAAGCAGAGACCTAGTCTAAAGTGACACAACGGTGGTAGTAGTGCCAGTATGTCTCTCAGGTGGTAGCATGAGTGCCAGACTTGGGGACATACCTCCTATTCTGTGGCATAATGTAAAAAAATGTGCATAACTCTCATGCACATTAGACTTATATGATAAAATGCAACACACTTTTATGGGGAAAAATAGTGGAAAACTAACATCACAGATAAAGAATCAGGAACAGACAGGAAACACACCCTGAGAAAGAATTAAAATAATAATATTTGTCTGATACTGCAGTTTCCTCTGATGGTAAAGTATCCCCAGTCACAGTGTGGAGTTCTGAAAAAATAAGATATTAAAGAGGTGATGAAGTTGTGACAAAGAAACAGAACGGGTTGGACAACACGCAGTGCTTCAAAATTGCCCTGCTAACAATACTTTTCACCTGCTGAAAACACTGATGTGTGCTCAGTCACCCTAAAGGAGAAGCAGACAGATGGCAGAGAGAAAGAGCGCTACATCAGTGACAAAAATGCTCAAAGGAGGGGAGAAGGAAAACAAAAATGGGCAAAAAAGACAAGCGCAATAAAAGAACTGCAGTTTGAGAAATGCAAGGAATGAGATATAAGGCAACATGTCTAAAGAGACGTGAGTTATTGAATCACTGTCTGAGCAAAGACAATCTTGTCTTCATATTTTGCTTGTCCTCTGGGCCAGCTATGACCTGAATTTGTCAAATTACCAGTGCCGTCATGACAGTTCGTCTGCTGTTTGCTCTTCAGCTTAAACTTACTTTATATCATTTTTTTCCCCTAAAGTGGATGTCTTTTTTTATTTCTGTATGAGCTCTTTTGGTGATTTCAGCCTTGGCCCACCTGCTGTACAATCACAGTACTGTACATCACCCAAGCAGACCAGAATAGGTTCAGCAGCTGCCTTGTGATGAGATCTGTTTGGCTCCGTTCCACTGAGAGGCAGAGAGATTATGCACAGTCAGGAGAATTGATACACTGTGGTAGGACAGAATTTTTTTTTAAAAAAAAAGCACATAAAATATTGTGATGCCTCACTCAACCCACCCCGGGGCCAAACAATGAGCAAATATCCTTTATAGTCAAGATGCTAAATGATTGCCTGCACACACTGGGCTAAATGCTGACACAGACACCAAAGGATGCAGCCTGATTTATAAAAAATATAAATCAAGAGGCTATTATTTGCAAATTATTTAAACTGTATAATTAACTGAAAATAGTACTAAGACAACAAGAGCCTGAGAAATCATATAGGGATTTTGAATTGGATGTTTGCAACACAAAGGTTGGGGCAGGTAGACTGGAAAGGTTGTGCAATGAAAAAAAAGATCTCACAATTAATTAGGCTGATTAGTAAAATGATTGGCTATAAAACAATTTCAGAATGCACATTTTTGAATGTAAAGTTAGGGCTGTAGTGAACCAAAAACTGTACTTACTCTTCAACAGCTGTTTGGTGTATGATGTGCACCATGTATCCTACCATTATTGACTTCAGTGAATAATGAATAAACATAAAAAGCTCTCATTGGCAGTATATAGTACCAGCAAAATGTTCGGACACACCTGGCATGGTTTTCTTATTATCTGAGTCAAGTTTAATAAAATACAATAAAATAAATAAATAAAAATAATAATGATAACATAGGATGAGAAATGCCAGTGTGCTAAATTCTTTATGAATAGAAAGTATTTTGGAACAAGCAAACAACTTTAAATTTGTTGTGAGCAACTAAAAGTCATAACAGAACATCAGTGATGTTTGGAAGTGAGAAATAAAGTGAAATCTCCAGTCATCCTGATCACTATTTAAGGGTGTATTTGTGGTTTAATTTTCCTCTCCCTAGGCTGCTGATTTCTAGCAAATGATTATTTAGTATCAAATTAAACTAGGCCCAAAATACACGTTTGGTAGAAGGCACAATTCTTGGTTCAGTTTCTTTGTGGAAAAAAGCTCAGCTGACCGTAGGTCACTGACAAACTCAGTCGATGTTGTTTTGTTGCTGTGATTATTTTCTGTCACTATGTGGAAAAATAATGAAAAATAAGGATATACTGCACTATGACCAAATGTCTCCTAACTTTTCACTGATACTTCATTACAGTGCATCTTTTTAACCTCATTATACTGGACTGAAATAAAATTACCGACCGGGATCCGATCATGGAGCACCTGCCCATATTCAGAGGATATCCAAAAATAGAACTACATCAACCAGTGATTCAGCACAAGAACTACTGAGGAAACAAGCAATAAAGCAATAATAAATTCTGCAGTTCCCCCTGTGATATCACTTGCCCTTTCACTGAGAGAGACAGCTTGATCTCTGTAGCAGCTGCTACCGATAGACACTGGAGTTAGCACAGCTGTGGCTGGATCAACATGTGATTAAAAAAAGAGATTATTAAAATAAACCAACGTGAATATATGACACTTTTTAGCGATATGTCTTGCTGATTGAGCTGTGATATGAAAAACTTTGTACTTGACATTCTGGCCAAAATACACCCACACCAAGCACTTCTTTGACACGAGTTCAGAAGACACTGAGTAAAAGCTGTAAGCATTGCATAAGTTAGACCCAGCAGTCTCCATCAAGCTGGTCAAGTACAAAGCTGTGAAACTGCGTAGGTGATAAATTCTCAACTGCTTTTGATAAAGTGTTGCCTCCTTATCAGAATAACACCGGCTATTTTCTGACAATTGCAAATTTGCATATCATCCAGAAAAAAATCAATAAGTCGACTATGAGACTACAGACCTAATAATAAAGTACCTGCAAAAATCTCAGCTTATCAGAGACAAGAGTGGCAATAAATAAGCTACACAGTTGCATCTTTAGGTAAATGCAGTGGCATTTGTGTGTTTAATCATAAGAGCTTTGTCTAATTTTCTGTGTAAACTGTTACTGCAAATATACCCATGTGGGTCCCATGTAGGCTAGCCCATGTGGGTACCATAGCAATTTTGCTCTTTTGGGCTATGCTCTGTGGAGTGTGTGGGTTTGCTCACAGTGGTCCCACGCTTTTTTAGACCAAACATCATTCATTTCATTTTGCTATCTCTGGCTTTCTTTCTTTGTCTCTAGGTTGTTTCCAGCTATGTAACGTCTTTCGTCAGAACATGGAGATAGACCAGTGTCTGCTGGAGTCTCTTCCCATTGGCCAGCGCCAGAGGCTGGTCAGGAGGATGCGCTGTGAGCAAATAAGGGCATATTATGAGAGGGAAAAGAGCCTTCAGCGCCAGCAAGGCGGAATCAAAGTTCGAACCCTGCCCACCCACCGCAAGAAGCACCATGTCCGCTTCAGCCCTGCTGAAGTTATACAAGATGCCATCATTCATCATAATGACAAAGAAGGTGTGTGTTTTGATTTATCTGTGCGTGTGTGTGTGTGTGTGTGTGTGTGTGTGTCTGCTTCTGGTTAACTGAAAAAAGCTGTAGAGTATGAGGGTGACAAAGGTGCAATTTTGAGGTGCAGTTTCATCCTAACTATAATGGCTAGGGGTGAGACAAAATATCAGTATGCAGTATATCTTATGGGTTCCTCTACTGATACATTTTTGATACAGTGGCACCAAATATCAGTATTTTTCTCCACCAGTTTGACTCATCATACAGTCACTACTTCTGGGTGGCACCTACAAAGCCTTAGTGAGCATTAACTAGTTTGCTGTGAGAAAGGGTGGACAGCTCAGACAACAAAGGAAAGAAAATTGGTGAGCTAATGAACTGAATTGATATATTGTTCAAATTTAATTGTAGTGATTTAAATTTTAACACATTGACACCACAATGCAATCAATAAATACATAGCCTGGAGTTATGTTTTAAGTATTGTAGAAACACTGCACCATGATACCACTAATATCGCAGGCAATGTGTCCTCGTGTTGTCATATTGTGAGCTGTTCTGTGGTTCCTACCCCCCCCCACACACACACACATGCAACAGCAGTGGGCCAAATCAGCAGCTGCACACTAGACTATAGACAACAAGCTTTATAATCACTGAAACAGCTCCCAAAGACATCAAATACCTTAACAGAGATGATCATTTGAGTGTTGAAAGTTACATTTTTTTATGCTAAGTAAAAACAAAAGTAAAAACGGCTCTGATATAAGAATGTTTTTCAAAAGACAAACAAATGTAAAAATATTAAAAGAATATGTGATACAGTTGATAGGTAATAGTTAAAATACATGCATCAAAGCATTTAAAATAGTTTTAAAACCTTTCTTGTGACGTCAGAGGGGCTGTTATTCTATCTGTCTGCCCTACTGTGTCTGTTTCTGTGTCTGAGAATGTTTCTTTGTTCCTATCTCTGTCTGTGTGTGTGTGTGTGTGTGTGTGTGTGTGTGTGTGTGTGTGTTTATCTGTTGCCAGCCAGAGGAAAAGGACTCTGCAAGCTTTTCTCAGACATTGAAAACACACTAACTTCTGATGCTGACATCATTCTGTCAAAAGTGCTTGAAATTTAAAGGGAATTCACATTTTACTCCAAAGGGCACAGATTTTTTTTTTTGTTGTCCAACCTCACCATCTTTCTTTTTGTTTGTGACAGTCATTTGCCAGTCATTTACACAGCTGCCTGAACATATCTCTACCAGTCCTTCCGGCAGACTTTGCAGGTCACTGTGCTAATCTCTGCTCCCCGGCTGCCAGTAAGATTCAGCTGGGGTCTGTGGGAGCAGCTGGTGTGCCATTGCAATAGCCAACCTGAAAACAGAGTTCATTGGCTTGGCATGGATCAGATACTCCTCTGCCTAATCACCTAAGCTCCACCATGGTGCTCAACTGGTATCAGGCCATCATTTGCCTTGCTGTATGAGGGCCTTGTGACCATTTGGTGCCGTTCAAGACAAGAACTGGCTCCAGATGAAACAAAATAGTAGATTAATGCACAGGCATCCTTAGATGGGGTACAGCTTCACTTCTAACAGGCTCTTTGAGGTAAAAATCTTCTTTAAAGATTCATCAGCTGTTCTTTTCATGTTGGCCTGTCTGGTTCTTTTGGATTGGTTTCTGCCTCTGCCGCTGTGTAAGGATCTGTCCAAACCACTTAAGGTTAACACCTGGAAGTTGGGTTGATCAGCACTTGCTACTGTATATCTTGACAATGGTTCTTAAGGATTCTTCAGTGGTGCTGGCACTCTAAGTGATAAGTTTTTCTCACTATCTCTGCTTGTATTAGCCTTTTTTGTAAAGAGCAATGGGATTTGCTTCAGGCCAGGAATGTCCCCAGAGTAATGTGGGAACATATTTGGAACTTTGAAACTTAAACAGAACCATCTTAACAGAAAAAAAGAGTATGTACCAACACACACTGTACTGAAAACCAAAGAATTAACCTGCTCAATCATAGTAGCTATAACCTGTTGATAACTTGTTTCATCATATATACAATAGATCATATACTGTATGACTGACCAAAAAGCATGTCCATTTCTTAATTATTTTATGCATTCAGTATTACAATTAAGCTGTCATGTCATGGATCCCTTCTAGAGTAAGTGACAAGTGATATACTATACTACCTTGTAACAACAAAGAAGGCAACATAAATAGACACCTTTTTAGCTGACTGGCAGTTGTTTCTTGAGCATGTTTGCTACCTTGAAAAAATTTACATGTCTTAACTTAATTTGCCATTATCAGCACCATCTGCTCCAGACGGTGACAATTTGTTAAAAATAATCAAAGATGTTTAGGTGACTCATAGTTCCTTTAAGAAACTGTAACTGGGAAAGTGACAAAAAGAGAGCTCAACAAATAAGACCCAGAGTGTGAACTAAAAAAAAATAAAATAAAATTTAGGCTTGAGGTTTAGGTTCATAGATCATGCTGAAACTTTGTCTGCTGACAAGGCGGCCAGGTAATAAGCGGTGCACTCACACGCCACACACACACAGTCACAAAAGGATTTCTTTTTCTTATCATTCGTCTCGTACAGGAAGGAAAATGAAGGAGAGAGGCGAGGGAAGGGTGAACACGCTGAGAAAAGGGAAAATTGGAAATTGGAAGAAACTAAATAACAGCAGCAAAGATGCTTTGGATTATGGAGGATATTGCAGGGTTAAGGTTAAATATACCACAAGCACGCAGCCCTAGCTGTAGATCAGAGCATGCTACACGACATCTTCCTTCGCAGGTTTGTCTGTCATATGCAAACATTTTGGTTTAATTGCTTTTTTCAAACCATTCTCAGAATGTGAAGCCGTTGCTCTTGTAACCCTGGAACCTACAACTAATGTTTACTATGTCTTAATTTTTCAAAAATGGTATTTAATGACATTTTATGCAGTTTTGGTAAACCCCTTTTATTAAAAAAAACGCTTGAGATGTGATTAAAAAAACTCATCTTGTAACAACTGTACACTCTATCTACAGCTTTCTTTAAATATGCTTTTAAAAACTGAAAGCTCATCAGCTCCAGTGTTGCAGTCTGCATTCGGATTATTTTGGTTGATATATCACATCTTACGTCCAAAATCATAATTATTTTTTTGTGTTAGAATGATTTGTTGTTTTGTAATGATTATTTTTGTTTTGTATGTATGTGTGTGTATGTGTGTACTTCTTTAAAAAAATGTTTAAGCCTGCAGCTCTGCTTTAGAACATACATCAGAGTAGCTCTGTCTGATGGATAGCCATTTAAGACATTCCTAGTCTCCTGATCCTTAAGTCTCTGTCGTTTCCCAGACTTTTTAGCTGCTGCAGACCTCAGGCCAAACCTACTTTTCCCCCGCTGGCAGTAAAGATTACCTCTATTATGCAACCGTATGCATTCATAGTCCCCTCAGTGGGGACACCGACCCAAGCCAGAAATATTGTTATTTGGATTGGTCTCCGCACCACTGGGCGAGTGCTTTTCTTCTGTGCTTGTGCTGTGTGTCTGTTCAGTGTGCACTATATGGGAGTGTAATTACTGTGTGAAGTGTGTCTGAATGGCCATCTTTCATTATTGATCAATGTGTATAGATCCATCCTGCAGGCACAGCACAGGGACTCATAGTCCAATCACGTCTCTGCAGTGAGGAAGTCAAGAAAGTGGAGGTAATAAAAGCTTCCAGTCATGTGGAGTGTTTTGGAGCACTACTTAGAAACATATCATACCCAAAGTACAAAACACCATGTATGCCACGTGCAGTATATCAGTGAAGCAAAGGTATATGCAAAGTCTAAAGAGTCCATTTGACTCTACTCGTATTGCTATTATCTATAAGTATAGACTTTTAAGCTGCATGAATGTAATTTCATACTAGATTAAAATATATGAAATAAATACATATTATATGATCACACATACTAAGGAACTCCATCTTTTTTATATCATGTGCTGTATGTGCTGAACCATAACTGAAGCTTAAAATCTCTGCACTACTGTGATATGTAGTGCAGTGTAATGAGAAGTTTCAGTCATTTATCTGTAACCTTCCATCAATATATATAATCTACCTAGATGATGAAACGCAAACCAGAAAGGAAGAAAAGTAAGTAAATATGGATGTTGGGGAAAATCAGTTGTTATCTCTTTGCACTACGCCACGCTGGGATTAAAAGCATGTCAGACACCTGTCATGTTTTTGACAGAACAGGGCCTAGGCCCACAGAGCTGATAGAAGAAGTCCTTTTACTGCCATTCCATGTAAAACCTTATGACTATCCCTTAATGTCAACTTGTGTCCTACTGCAATAAAACTTTTCAGTAGAATTCATATTTCTCTGAGCTTCTAATATTAAATGTGTGGTTCATTTGATGAGTCATCAGTGTCCCTATGGTGGTTCAGCCAGATAGGTAAAATGAGCAAAGGATGTGAGAGTGTATGAAAAAACAGTATTATGAACGAATTTTCTTACAGAGTTGTGCTCGGTTTGAAGATGATTTAGACATTTTCCTTCTATGTTTGAGTATTTTAATTAAAATTACACAAAGGAAGAGAAGTATACATAATGACAATTTCCCCTAAAACGGGCAGCTGTAAAAACTGATTAAAGTGCATTCACATTCAATTTGCACTCCCAGTTTCCTTTTACTGTCACAAATAAGCAATTGCAATTTTTCTTTTTTATTCTGCAGGCATGATTTTATGAGGAGATTTCCAGTACTTCATAGCCAAAAAGAGAGAGAAATAAAATATGCACCAGCTTAAATAGTAATTGCTAGTCTGAAAAAGAAAACTACAGCTACAGTACTACAGTACAGTTCACTGTATGCGGTGTACTATGCTACAATGCTCACTGCTTGATTTGGGTCAGATGTTTGTCTTTTTTGTTTCCTTCACTGGAGGATGCAACTTAACCAAAGCAGCAAGTTAACATTTCTGGAGGGGTTGTATTTATCAAACAAATGCTGTGAAAGTGCATTACCACCCTCAGTGTTAACAGACACTGAAATCCACTACATCACCTTTTCTCAGGACAAGTAGGGCAGAGTAGCTCATTCCATCTCCCAGAACTCATTATCCATTTGAAAACTGCACACTTGTGTTTTTCCATCGTGATTGAAACAAAGGAAAAATGAAAAACTCATTTCAAAAACATGGGGCAGTGAGATGAGACGGTCCCGTTTGTGATCATGACCGTGTGATAAGGACCCGAGAGACAGAGGCATTTATAAGAGTAAGGGATTTGAAGGTAATTTCATATAGGGCTGGCAAGGAATTATAGTTTACATGAGAAGAACGTGTCTGGTTGCTATATGAAGAAAATTGTCAATACCGCTGTAAGTGGCACATTATGAAGCACACATTACAGGGATTTGATCAAATTCATAGAATATCATGGTGCAGCAAGATAAGGAAGATCCAAAGAATTGAAAAGCGAGGCAAGAGAAAAGCACATCCAACATTGGACTGCACAACAGTCAGCATGAGCATCGTACCTATTTCAAGCAGTTCCAGTTCAACAGTATATAAATCAAATTTTCCTGAGTGGAGAACTGCTTTTTTCTTTTTTAACAGTGAAGTACAAACACTTTGCAATTTACTGTGTAGGCAAGAGATCCTGGAGGGCTCTATTCAGGTGCTGAATACAAGTACAAGTTACTGACATGACAACATGGATAGCAAGAGAGCAGAGGAGAGCTTCTGGAACTTTTTGATCACAATATTATTTATTGATGGGCTGTGGCTTTATTTATAATGTATTACAATATGGATATGGCTGTGAAGTAGCTTTTTTTCATAGAGAAGGAGAGCTAATAAGGTGTTAAAAAGTTTTTCTTTTATGAATCTGAATAGGTGTAGGGCATCAAGGTAGTAATCCCCTATTGACATCCACCCTTCAGTCTGTAGCTTATTTAGGTTTCGCTCTCATCTCTTTCTCTCTTGCTCACTCACTTTTTTCTATCTACCATTTGGTCCTATTTGGTTGCCATGGAAACTACACATATGTCTAAAACAGCTGTTTTTCAATCGTCCAGAAAGGGTAGTTGACTTTGCTTTGTGCCCACTCTCCATCTCCCTGTTGGGAGCATCCTGATCGAGGAGTGGCACACATACATACTCAGTACCAAAGCCTGAGATCGGATATAATCAAAGACCAACTGACATGCCAACATTAAATATAGAAAGAAAACTACTGCTGTTTGCTGTGCTGTACTCTGAAATAAGTATGTGGCTGCTGCAACTGTAAATCATTCAGTGGAAATAAATCACTGTGATTTATGTCCAGGGTTCCTTTTAACTTTTAGTTACATGACAATGTGGCATCACCTCATAATCTAAAACAGTTTGCCATTTCCAGCAGCTGTAAAGCTTTAAGACAAAATATGCAGTTTATCCATCCTACTGTTGACTTTGCACATGGCTGTCTTACTGTATAGTTAAAAATCCCTTTGCCTAGGATGATTACTGGGATTATAGAATTATCAAGAACTAATTTAGTCTGTGAAGCTGTGATTTAAACTATAGGTTCACATTGTTTCATCTTTCATCAATCAACTGTGCTCGTTTAAATCATTACTTCTGTGTATATGGAGCTTTGACAGATCCTTTGCAAAGGTGCTTCCATTAGAACAGATGGAGGACAAAATCCAGAATCCTTTCACTGTGCAAAAATAAATTGGATTTCAAGGTTTTCTGGACACTAATGTGGACTCCATGGTATTAAATTCCACTTCCACCTGACTAGTGTTTCTGTGCTTAGTTGCTTTGAAGACTTAGTGATATAAAGAGGGAACGTTGTACTAAAAGACTCAAACTTTGGATGACACCTACTCAAGCTGTCTAGATCAGACTGCTGAAGTTCTGTATAAACTTTATCTGAACTTATTTGATTGTGCCGTGTCTTTACACAGAGCAAAGTCTGATGGATTTTGCTCCCCATTGTCTTCCATTTTTTGAGGCACATTAGGCAGGGATGATTTGATGCCTGTTATTCTGTTTGATAGGAGTATTGCCTACAGGAAGCACTTGTTTCAGTGTTCACAGGGACTCCAGATTATCAACAGGGACTTACTGTACAGTCTGTAGTTTTATGTATTAGGTATACCTAACGTAGCTGGCACATTCACTACTAATGCAAACACAGTATGGACATGTTTGCTGGTCATAAGGAATTTGCCAATAGTACAACAGTACTATTGATTCCAAATGGCCATATTGTCTGACAAATGTTTATCCCCTTTACTACTTGAGGTCATAATGAGCCTCTTGACCCTTGACCTGTCTTCGAACGCATTCAGCCGTGTGCCATAAAATTCAGGCAGGTTCTTGAAAGACTGCTTCTCATTACATAGCTCTAACAGGTGGGAAATCTGAAAGACCAGAGGCCATCCTAACCAGGAAAATGTACCACACTTCAAATTATAATTTATCTTTGGTAAGTCATAAGATACCTTACATTCAGAAAAATTGTTCCTCCGAGTTCACTGATAGAGTTCAGATAGACTGTTTTATAGACAAGAAAGAAAGATTATTATCTGTTCCCCTGTAACTAATTCAACTTTAGATGCACCTCAATTGATGTTTTGCAGTCCAGAATTTCTACAGCATATGGATGTGATAATTATGCTGATTGGCTTCAGAATTGTTCTGTTTATTACTCATCAACCATTTAAATGCTGTTAAGCACTGTAGCCATGAGAAGAATGGAAAAGCATCTGTGTATAGTGTTTGGTATGTGTGCATGTGCCTCTAAAACGATAAGTCAACCAAGTGATTAGCAAACATCCTCTTCCTCCATCTCACCTGTTCTTCTGTCACACCATCCTCTGCATGTCCTCCTTCATTATATCCATGAACCTTTTCTGCAGTCATCTTTTCCTTCTATCTGGCAGCTCAATATTCAACATCCTCTGCCCAATATATCAAGTATCCTCTACATGGATTTGTGTACTCCAGTTCCTGCCATTATTCAACAAGGCATCAACTATGCATGTAGCAGACTAAGAAGTAGCATAACAACTACTGTCCGTGATGCCTGCAACTGAGTGTAATACTGTCCTGAGTGAATGGCATTATTGGGCTCATCAACGGGATTTATTATGTAAAATTTTTATGTAGCTGTCTTCAGAGCAGCTGGTTTTGCTTAAACACTCTTCGTGTACGTGGTATGTGTGGCGGGATTGCGTGAGAGCATTGGCTGGTCGTCCTCAGTTCAGTCGACATCCATCTAGTGCTGTCAATGTTGCCAAAATCAGCTACAATTCTCCACCTTCCTTTCTTGTTTGCCTACTGCCTCTATTTATCTGTCACACACTCCAGTGTCCTGTCGCTCTTGCTCTGGTATTGTGTCCTGCTGCTCTCACATTTATTTGCTTAAAAAAAACATCAAATTTATAACAATATCTCAGAGACCCTGCTTATCAGTGTGGACCATGTCTGCTTATCCGTTTATGTCTGTGTCAGCTTGTCTGGTTTATTTTTCCTTTAGTAGAGCTGTGTCAGTGTGTTACTGGGTTGCGTGGCACACTGTTGCTCCAGCAGCAGGTCAGAAAGCCAGGGCTACCAAACACACAAACACAGTCTTTACACTGATCCACACTGATGTAACAAGGACAGTCAGAGGACACTCACTCAGCACACATTGGTTTTGATAGTGAGTACTTGTGTTTGTGTAAGAGAGAGAGAGAAAGAGAGAGATGCGTGTGTGTGTGTGTGTGTGTGTGTGTGTGTGTGTGTGTGTGTGTGTGTGTGTGTGTGCGTGCCTTAAGCACACTGCCTGTCCTCACAAACAGCAGGTGTTAATATGGATGTTTGGTGTGTTACAGTGTTGCGCCTCCTGAAAGAAGGTGTTGACCCTAACACTCCCACTTCCTCTGGGGGATCCTTGCTACACTTGGTAAGTTATGTTTCAAACAATAAGTGGAATTACAGTATATACACTCACATTCATTCCACTGAGTTTATCCTGCATTCCTAATGTAGAAATTTAAGTTTGACCTTAACCAAAATCAATTTAAATCCAAAAGCACTATTTGTCCTCACAGAATGATACAATCACTTCTATAAATGTAATACTTTGGTGCTACTAACCCCTCTCCATGCCTCTATTTTTGCAATATTCTGCATATACCTCTGTCACAATAACTGAATAGAATTTACTACTGCTGCACATTACATTTTTACATACAATATATCATTAACTCAAATGCACTGAACCACTCCTGTGCACCACTTATAGTGCTTGTGAAAACTCACAGATTCTGCAAACTAATAATATGCTAATTTACTGTATTTGTATTCTGCAGTGTGCCCGCCATGACAATGTCTTTGCAGCAGAGCTTCTCATTGAGCGAGGCTTAAGTGTCAACCTGCAGGACGAAGACCTGTGGACAGCCCTACACGTAGCCTGTGTGTGTGACCATGCAGATGTGGTACTGCTTCTGTTAGTGGTAAGAAACAGGAATGCTAACATGAGCATGCAGTATATTAGAAGGATTATATACTGTAGCACACACACAAAAAAAAAAAAAAAATACACACAGAGACATGCAAGGACATGCTTCTTGGCTATAGTTGTAATTTTCTGGTTGATCTTTGCAGTTCCAAGTGTGTCAGCTACAAATTAGATTAGTGTTTTGGACCTGGTTGGCACACACGCTTCATTTTGCAGTAGCTTTGAACTACTGGTTGTATTCACATTAGTCATCAAGAATTTTCTGTCCAAGTGGTGCATCTTCCATTGATGAGGGGTTTCGTATAGCTGAGGGTCTGAAATGCAGCTTTTTATTCTCTCACAAATACAGCTGAATCTCAGAGAATGAGAATATTAAAAATTCTGCATTTGCATCATATCAAAGAGAGCCTATTCTGTGGAGGATGTCTTGACAAGAGCCCTGGTTGTACTGATTAGGTCCATAATGAGAGAGTGCCAGCTGCAAGGGAGGGCATGCACATCAAGCCCAGTCACTGAGTGGGTTGAGTTTGCTGTGCTGTTGTTGATTAGACCCAGGGAGGGTTGCATGCAGTATAGAACTGTGTGGAATCGTGTGCATCCTGGTTCAGCTGATTGGGTCCTAAGTGATTGGTGTTGCCTGTCTATGGGAAAGGAAAGAGATTTTCCTGAGAGGAATGAGTATGTTTGAAGAGTTCCCAGGCAAAAGGATGCAGAGAATCAATAGTCTCAGTGTATTTAATATCCCTACAAGCAAATGCTCATGTGGGGTACTTAGTTTGTTGAGGAAGAGTGTGCTATATGTATCCCAAATGCACTTTAATGCAGTGACTCGCGTTTTCTTGATGGGCAATACCATGAGAGAGGGAGAGAGAGAAATTTAAAACACTACTTCTCCCTGGGAGGCAGTAAGTAAGTGTCTCCAAGGAAAATGGGAAATAGGTTTCAGTGAATACAGTGAAACCTATTTCCCATGTTTGCAGTGAAACATCTGCAAACACAAAAGGAATTACAGACAAAAACTGATTTTGTACAATTCTAATGAGCTTGAATGTCAATATTTGGCATGACCAACTTTATTCTTGAAAACATTCTGAACTCTCTTAAGCTTAAAAGTCTTAAGAGGAATAGTTCTCCTGGATTCTTGAAGGACATAATTTGGCATACCTCAGCCTTTTCTCCCTGTTTCCCTTCCTTAAGAATGGCTTCTTGAATAGCCACCCTTCCACTGAAGTACTGATTTCTGATTAGGCTTCATCAACTGATGGGTCAGAGGCATCTCTCATGTCCTGTGTCAGGCTTTGCTGGATTTATTCCTATTTTTTAAGGACATCACTTTCAGAATCTGTCGATCTGTGTGGATCAGCCAGTTAACCCTATACATTTGGCAACAAGTATGATCATAGCACAAAACGTGCACAAGTACACTGAATATACAATGGTATGGAAATGGTAAAATAATCCCATTTTACCTCAGACACACAGCTAGACGCTGCTCTGGGTCTATCGGGTCTATGAAATATTTCTCTACTTCTTCAGATGTGGTCCCAACTCTGCCAACAAGAGCTCAAACTGCCCTACTGACATCCTGAAAGATGTACAGAAGTGTGTGATCCAGCTTCAACTCCTGGATAAACCATGACATTCTCCCTGCTGCTGCCTTCTCTTGAGAATTGGATGAACCCAGAATCTCAGTTTCTTCCTTTTCTTGTGTAGAAACACAAGGACCAGCTCATCATTGCCTGATGTCAACTCAATTTTGTTTTTCACAGTGCATTTTTTGAGAATGAATTATTTGCAAAAATGCAACACATTTGGTGTGTATATGTTACACAACAAGTTTGCATCCGAAAAATTTGGAATTTCATGTTTTTTTGTAGAGAGCTCGGTGTGTAAAGGCAATCCTCCCTTTGGGTTAAATGGCTAGGCTATTACTGTTGAAAGCGAAATATAAAGAAATGAGGGGTAGCTCAAGACTTTTGCACAGTAGGGGGTGTGACAACCTTTGGTCGAAAGGAATGGTACAAATATCCTTGAGGTGAATTTTTCCACTTCATAGTAAGAAAAACACTCAAGTTTCTTTTTTTTCCCTGGTATAAACAGCAAGTGAGTATGATTTCTGAAAAGTGAACCCAAACTCATTCTCACTACCATGGTTAAAAATAGCTTCAGTCAAACCATATTTCCGATAGAGATCCAGTATCCCTTTGCTTTTATTTATTCATCTTGACACCCAACTCCTTAACCACAGACCCTGCCAGTTCTCAGTCTTTCTGCTCTGTTGTCAAACTGCTGCCTCGTCAGAGCTCTAAGTGGGAGATCTTCCCTCTACATGTAACGAGTTTATTTAACAATGGCCCTGCTAGAGGAGCTTGACTGGCACCCTTATCTTTGATTGGCACAGGAAGGAATAATGTTGCTAATCTATACTAATCTATTGTCTCCACTCCATCATCTCTTTTGCTGTTTCCCTCCTTTTGTCCTCTATTTCTCTGTCCTTCATATCCACTTCCTTCTCAGAGCAACAGAGTGTTTTTTGCTGACAGAGATGTTACCAAGCTTGTCATGTGGAAAAGTAGAGGGATGGGGAATGATTAGAAATATGACTGAATTGCTGCTCTGCATCCGGATTGGCAGTAATGTTAATTCTCTTATCTCCTCCCTCCAAACAGCACGAGACCAAGTAATTTCTAAGCTCTGTCATTCCCAACCCTTTTCCAACCCAAACCCATTCTGAAAACCATGAAGCTCCAGTTCCGGTTAATGTTTGCTATTGAGACCCCAGTAGGCTTAACTAGCAGTCCAGTGTCACAGTGGATTCTTACTTAGCAAATAAAAATATGGCAGGGTGTGTAGTCAACAAAAGTATTAGCGTAATATATATGGCAAAATAGTCTGATTATCAAACAAAAATAGGCTCAATGCTCTTCACATATTTTTTCCGGAGTTACTAGACCTAGCTAATATGAAAAACAGATGTTACACATGTTAGCTGAGCTTCTTTATTTAGACAAGCCGTCCCTGAAACAGATGTTGCCTAGATGGCAGCATAGCTCAGATACTTGTCTATATTGTTCAGCATTAATGGTGCCTTCACAGACAGGCAAATTACTTGTGCAACATACAATAATACCCCCCCTCCACCCACTCCCACCCACCAAGATCATTGCAAATGCTGGAATTTCTGCTGTAGACAGATAGTTCCTTTTGTCTTTAGTCTGGAGGCTTCATTCTGCTTTGGTTCCTATCTAAGTTTCTTCTGACATGACTGATTTTACTTTTTTCTTTCATTTCCTTCTCTCATTTCACATTTTTCTGTGAAATACTAGCTTTCGGTCTTGTGCAGGAGACGAATTTAATCATATGATCAGCTGGAAACAAGTTCTGTTGCAAAACGTAATTTTCTGTCTTAAGGTTCAAAATCCAGCACGGGTACAGTTGTTGAATTAACCCACTTTCCATGCTTGTAAATAATGAATTTAAAACTTGTGAACCCTGGTTACTTTGAAGTCAGATGTTTAACAGCAAGCCTCTGGCTGCACTGAACTCCACTTGACATCAATTGAAATCTCCCCCTCCCTTTGCCTCTGCTAATAATGTAGTCCCCCCAATTGAAATTGAATTTATTCTTTTTTTTTCATATTTATTGTTTGCTTTTCAGTAGAATGAAGGGATTTTATCTGCAGTTTTGTTATACACCTCTGTGCTACATAATGCTACTTAAAATCTTTATCAAATCATGATTTTATTGTTTTCCATGCATCAGTTTGTGCTACTGCTTTTTAGGAGATGCACAAATCCCAATACACAATGACTGTAGTCAAAGTAAAATGGAGAAGAATAGGCTGAAAGTCTAAATGCACTTTGTTTTGTAGCTATGTATATAGAGCATACAGTGTGTGTACTTCTGCACTGAGCTATGGTTAGGGCCAGGGCTATGGTTTGACTCCGATCGATTTGAGGTAAAGTAGCATTTTTTTTGTCTAGGCAACATAAATTGTCAGAACAACAGCTGTAGACAGCTGTTTTGATTAAGACAGAAGCTTTCTGGTCTGTCAGACAAACGTTAAACTGATGCCTCATTGTATGCGAGCTGTCAGTGCTGGTTAGCTTTTCACACTGAAGGTGTCCAGCTCAGCAGTAACTGCCCCAGGGACAGCTTTCAGCACATATCTACTAGTTGTTATTGATTTCTAGCAGTCACTGTGTTTAACAACTGCCATTATGAACCACAGGGAGTATGGTATTAACAGATTCTATCTCTGGGATGTCTTTGGTGGATCCATCATTATGGTGCTGGACTCACAACAAACCCCTTGCACAATGCGTTATTGCCAGAGAGCACAAACTCATTTATATCTGTCATCAATTATCATGTAATCTGAGATGTGTGATTCCTGCCTCTGGATCAGTGGCGCCATGTGTTCCTTCATCATAATCTGTCTGTTGGTTGAGGTTTGTTTTTTCCTAAATGAGTTTGCTGTTGCTTCTTGTACAGCTATACAGATGTGGATGTTTACTGTACTGAGTGGACATACTGTATCTGTCTGTCAGGTAATAGCTTCATTCCATCACACATCTATTGACTTTTACTAAACCTTGATGTTAACCGCTTGGGTTAGCACACCTCTTCTCTACCCACTGTGTAATGCGCACACGTATGCTGACATCAACACTCATACGTGTTAACAGAGGTACTTAGTAGGACGTTTTCCAGTTTTGCATTACCACTGGGGGCAAAGCTCAAATCTAAGGAGTATAGATGGACTAGATTTTCACATCATAATAGTTTGAGGAGTGAGGGTGGAGTGTGTGTTTGTGTATTTGCGGTGTGGGGTTTGCAGACAAGGGGATAATTGTGCCCCCATAATGTGCACTCTCACTCTGACTCACTCATCATCTCATATCTTTCTCTTCAAGCTGTGTTTCACATTGTGATAAGGTTTCTTTTTCAATGAATAGTCATGAAGCACCAGCTGATAGGTAATGTTAATTAATTCTCTTTGTTAACCCCTTGATCACCCTCATAAGTGAGCAAAAAGAGCTCCCACTGGACAGCACAGATGGGTGCACAATGAAGCTGCAGACCTCTAGAACCGATTTTCAGATCAGTCCGGATCTGAATTCAGTGTCCATAGTAATTTTTCACTGAATTAAAAAAACTTCTGTTTTCATTTTATTTTTTGTTTAATAAATACTTCTTTAAAGTGTAAATCAACTGAACAGCTGATGGTTATTTTGAGGTTTTTACTCTGGACATTCTCATGGTTTGGCTGATTGGTTTTCAGAGCACTAAGGTTAACAGCTTTCATGCTGTCCACTTGCTCCCTCCCATTTCAGTTTTCTTTCCTTGGCCCTCCTTCCCTGCCTGCCTATGGACTAGGTCATAAATCTCTTTGCCACACTGCAAACAAGTCATTAGAAATCTATTAACTATAAATATTAAACAAGGACCGTCAGTTACAGTCCCCCATCACTGTTGTCAGACCTTGTCTGCTATGGATGTTAGACTAACTTGTCTTTTATGGTTTAGTCAAATAGCAGGATGGATTTTATGGTTGGACACTCAGTCTGGCAAACTGGCAATTTCTTAAGAAAAAAAAAAAGAACAAGAAAGACGGCAGGAAGGGCCTGTCAGCATCACTGTAACTGAAGTACATGTCACTTGGCTTTGCCACACCTTTGTGCTTTACTGGCTAAGAAGTGAGAGTGCTGGATTTCCCCAAAAGAGATTTTTGAGAGCCATGATCAGACAGTCATTAAAGGATTCATAGGGAGGCCTCTTGTTGTCTTTTGCTGCTGTATATCATAAGAGTGCTCTGGCAGGGTTTTATTGAGTAAACACATACACACACACACACACACACACACACACACACACACACACACACATATTGACTGGGGTGATCCCAGGTAACGGCAACCAGTGCACCCCCACCCCACCCCCCCAAGGCTGTTATTTAATGAGACCTTTAATCCAGTATATTGTCTGTTAAGATCTCCATGGGTCTGCTCAGGTACGCCCCTCTGGGAAGTCAAGATAATTAGTCTCAGTTTATCATCACGTCAAGCCTGATGAATGGCCCAAGGTACATACCAAAACACAGTTTGTTCATTTCTTCTTCTTTTTTTTCTGTCCTTTGTTGGGAAGGCTGGAGTGAACGTTTTGCTTCAGGACATCAATGGAAACATTCCTCTGGACTATGCCATCGAGGGGACAGAGACCAGCTATGTCCTCCGAAAACACCTGGAGGAAAATGGTAAAGGTCTTATTTATTGTGCGTTAACTTTGGTGTTTTACTGTAACAAATCCAGTGGCTCACTTTCATGTTATCACACCCTTTTCACAAACAGAAGAAAAAGAAGGCTAATGAGTAAATCTGTCTTTTGTTTGGGGAGTGTTTGGATGTTTGAATGGTTATTATGTCATACCTACAGTTAAACATAAGTTGTTCTGTGTATGTACTTGTGTATGAAGATGAAGTACACCTATGAGCGTAATCATGGTATATCATGAATGGGGCACTAAATTCTCACAGAGAAAGGCGAAGGTTAACAGTGGAGCTCAGGGAAGGGAAAGTGGTAAAGACAGAGACATAGAATAGCAGAAGGAGAAGAGGGAAAAAGTGCCAAAAAATATAGAGAGACATGCAGAGAACTAGGAATGGGAATCATGCTGACAAAGCTAGATAGAAACAGATGATGACAGTGATGGAGGGTGTTCCCTCACCCATCTGCCATTTGCTACACATGAGCCTACACTGAATCATATGACAAATGCAAGCTCGTGACTGCAGACAGCAAACTCATCAAGCTCAGACCACCATGCACACACAGGCACACATGCAGACTAATTTGTGACTCCCCCAGCCACTGAGTCTTGTGAGTCTGTCTGTCAGCCCCTGTGGTGATTTCTTCCCCCTCCCCTTGCCTACCTGCAGCACCTCTGACCCTCCCTGCCAACCCAACCCACCACCACCCATCCACTACACCAGCCAGTCATACTGGGGTTTGCCACCATAAAACATACTCTGTCTCACACAGGCTCGCTCAGCCTCTGTTGCTATAGCAACTTGGCTGCATGTGCTCTCACCCCATCAAGTTTGCGTGGTTACAGGAAAACGACAGACTTTCCATGTGTGTCTGCATCAGGATCTTTTTGTAGTTTGCCATGCCATAAATTTCTTTAAAACTGTCTAGCTTCTTTTTTCATTGTTCTCGTTAAGTCGCTTAGGGTTTAGTCCACTACTGGATTCCCACAGTTTTTGGTGTGCTGTGGATTCTTTTTTTTACTATCAGTCTTAAAGGCCTCCATACCCAGAAGCTCTAATTTGTTTGCAAACACAGTCTTATTGATTGCCTGATTCAATAAGGCTGTTTGGAAAAGTCCTATTAGTTAGTGCCCTCAAGCTTATCTCAGTGAAATATAGATTGATTGCTAATCAATCTACATTACTACAGCAACTGAAGTAAACTGCGCAGTGTGCATGTAATTATGAACAGGTACATTGATCATCATCAGTTGGGATGGGCGTCCTTGTAGACCTCTGTTTGTGTTTGATGACCTTGAATTGTTTAGGTCGCAGTGTTTAGGCCAAAGTGTCATGGCTTTCTGTTTGATGGCAGTTTGTACTGTAGGTTTTAACTTTCACTGTTAAACACACAGCCAGCATTCTCCTTAAATTATATAGTTGCAACGCAGTTCACAACCGCTATCATAAAACAACACACGGATCTCAGACCTGGTCCTGTAAACAGTTTAGTTCTGTAAAAACCAGGCACTTTTCCAGACATGGTTTAAGCTTAGCTATAGACTCAAACCTTTATTCAGCTAAGAGCTTTGTTGATTTTTTTCTCTTAGTCTAGGGCAACGCCATGTCTGGGAAACTAGCTGGTAGTGTATCCGTCAGTGACATATAGGCCATTCCCCTTTGTTTAACTTAGCTGTTTCAACCTTTGTGCAAAGCTGAGGCAACAATTTACTGGTCCTAGCTTTATGCATTGAAATATGAACATTATCAATAGTCCCATTCAATTCTTTGCAAAAAAATGAGTCAGATTATGTGGAACTGTTCTTTTAAGCACGACATCTAAAGACTTAATGAAATGGTGATGGGATTTTTTTTTAGGTGTGGATGTGTCATCCATGCATGCCATGAAGATTCAGAGACCCAACACCATGCTCTCTGATGTTAGACAGCTTTTAGTCTCGGGGGAAGCCTTAATCAACCCAATGATGAAGGAGTTACTCTGGTAAGTAGAAGCACATATGTGTTAGGATGTGAAAGTTTTCTGTTGCAGTTCAACATACAATTTCTCTTTGCCTCTCTCTTTCTCTCCCTCTCTGAAGCTGCACATTGCATGTGCGAGTGGTTACAGAGAGGTGGTGTCTGTGCTACTGCAGAGCAGAGCAGATCCTCATCCTGCTGACAACCACTTTTGGACCCCTCTCCACCTGGCTGCTAAATATGGACAGGTAACTCACATCAGCACAAAAAGCCAGCATGTTATGGACACTGATTAAGTAGACCCCTAATTTAAGCTCGGTATGAAAAGATGGGAAAATTACTGTTGGATTGTTCCCGAGAGACGCATGGCTCCCGTTACTTTTTACACACTGATAAGCTGTTCTTCCTGGGCCACCTGATCAGAAACAAACTGCTGGCACAAAGGAGCACTCTATGTATGAATCTGTTGCAACAAATGCATACAGCACTCTAGATTAGCAATTTAATGGCTTCCCTCAGAAGAGAGGAGATTGATTTCCAGATGAGATGTTGGAACAGGAAGGGAATAGGATCTGCTGGTTTGGGAGGGTTCCAACTTTGAAGAGAGGGGAGAGATCACATTCAGATCTTGCTGACCCAACAAGTTATTTAATTACATTTTGGGCTGTGTGCTTGGCTGCTGACAAAGAGAATTTATTCATTTGGTATGTTGAGTCATTCTATCTCTGGTTTATCTGTCCTCAAGCCATGTTTTTTTGGGTTTTTTTCTTGTGTGTTTTACAAATTCTTTTCTTCCTCTCTGTGCCTTTTTGCCTTTCTCACTTTCATTTATATGGCCCTTCTAATTTTGTTTTCTTTCCCTCCTCAGAGTTCTTTTCTGTAGTTGCTTCATGATCAGATGATAGCCATTCAGCAAACCTAAATCCAGATAATACGCTTTTTAAATTGAATTTTAACCTCCTTCTGTATCTTGGTTTTTACACAAATTATGCTCCATGTGTTTGAGAGAGAGTGTGTGTTGTATGTAGTATGTAAGTATATTTGACTTCGGAGTGGCAGTGTGGAGGATTGGAAAATTGATTAGGTTTCCCTCGCAGTGCTTAACATCCTCAGCCATCAGCTCTTTGCTGGTGCCGGCGCTTTCTCTCCCGCATACAAACTACTCCCTGGGCCTTCTTAACATTTACCTTCTGTCATCTTCTTCTTATACTGGTTAGTGTGGCTGGCACAGGACTTTATGGCTTAAAAATGTGTGTAAGCATCCAGCCAAATAAATCGTCAGTTCCACTAGTAAGAAGTTCTTCTGACATGAGACAGGAGCAAACCATTTCCTTGTAAAAACTCACTGGAAACTGTAACGCCAGCCAGTGCATTAGACCCGAAAACCCCATGTAGAGTGTGGTATGCGCACTAGACTGACCCTTTAAGAAGATGTATGACCCTATTACTGTAGCTAATTAAGCTTACCTCTCTCAGTCTTGTGATAAGTTAGACCCTGGCTCTTGGCTTCCCTGGTTTGACTTAAGGCTTTTCAACTTGTGTTCTCTTGAGGGAGGAATTTTTAAATACTTTTTGTGTTGGATTTTGCAACTAAGTGACAGGGTATTAAAATGCAGTGCTGCAGGGATTTGGATTAATTTATTCAGTCTTATAATAAAGTTACATAAGAACACTATAGCAACAGCAGGATTTTATATTACAGTTTAATTTTCTGAAGCACTTCAATGTTAAAGTTTTTTTTAATTTGTGACAAATAATAAAACAACATTTGGGCTTTTACCCAGAAGTACTCAGTCAATCTGAATTTACATCACCACTGAGTTTGCCTTGTCCCTGCTGAACTCTCATGTACTAATAGTCCTTCCCTGGTCCTCCTTTAATCTTTGACCCACTGAAGAGTTCAGATCTTGTGGTGCTACTAACATGTTGTCAGTATTTATAGAGTGTGAGTGCTGCTGACAGGGTTTGTGTACAGTAGAGACGCTGTAAACTCATAGCCGAACAGCTGTTGGCATGGATTGGAGAAAGTCTACTGAATGTGCTGAGTCACTCACTCATGTACTCTGATGATGTGTAATTACTATGCAGCACTTCAAAGAATCTGAAATGTGAACTGTGACTTTTAGAAAAGTATGCTGGTACATTTGCTATTGGAAACTCTTTTTAAGTTGGACAGTAGTTTTAGATAAAATAGTAGAACTCAGCGCTGCAGAGGCCAAGATATCCTGACCTTTAGTAAATAGCAATTTGACTGTGCCATTTGTCAGACTCTGCCCACATTGTTTCTCCCAGACCCCAGTAACAGGCTGGACAAAGACTTGGAAACCTCCTCCAGCCCTGCAGAAAACATAATACAACTGCATTTACAAACTTACGGGTAACAATAATGATTAAAACTAACCTTGATGTGTAAAGTCAGTGGAGGGCCCTGTTATTGTTTTTGTTTTTTTTGTTAATTTTACTGAAGCCTGTGGGTTTTTGTTTATAAACCACTGAGAAGCAGTAGTGCAACTCCAATTTTTTTTAAAAAGTTGGGACACTGTGTAAAATCTAAATAAAAGCCAAATGTGCAGAGATTCATCAATCAGCAAAAAACTGTCTACAAATTGTGAAACAATTTTAGAACAATGCAAAATTATGAAGACTTTGAATATCTCATCATCTATAGTACATAATATCATCAGAAGATTTAGAGGATCTGGAGAAATTTCTTGACACAAGGGACAAGGCTGAAAATCAGTATTGGATATCCGTGATCTTTGGGTCCTCAAGCATCACTGGCAGGCATGGTTCTGTCATGGAAATCACATGGGCTCAGGAATGCTTCCAGAAATCTTTGTGAACACAGTTCAGTGTGCCATCCACAAATTAGGGTTAAAGCTCTATCATGCAAAGAAGAAGCCACATGTGAACATGATCCAGAAGCACTGCTGTCTTCTCTGGGCCAAAGTTAATTTAGAATGGACTGAAGCAAAGTGGAAAACTGTTCTGTTGTCAGAAAAAAACTGAAATTGTTTTCAGAGTCAAGAGGAGAGGGGCCACCCAGCTTCTTAACAGCACTCAGTTCAAAAGCCCACATCTCTGATGGTATTGAGGTGCATTAGTGACTATGGATTTGGAAAAAACATCTGGAAAGGCACCATCAATGCTGAAAAATATATAGGCCTTGCACATTTCAGCAGGGCAATGCTAAAGCACGTACTGCAGCTATTAAAACAGCATGGCTACATAGCACAAGAGCACTGAGCTCACCTGCCTGCAGTTCAGACCTTTCACCAACTGAAAACATTTGAAGCATCACGAAAAGAAAATACAACAGAAGACCCAGGACTGTTAAACAGCTAGAATCCTATATCAGACATTCTTCTCCCACAAGTCCAGGAGCTGGCCTCCTCAGTTTCTCAGACATTTATGGACTGTTGTTCAAAGAAGAGGGGATGCTACATGGTGGGAAACATGACCCTGTCACAACTTTTTTTGGGATGTATTGCAAGTTAATAATTTGTAAATTTTCTCACTTGAAATATTTCTCTGTTTTTTTGCATTCTATTAATTAATTATCCAGTAATAAAATGGGTTCATGAGATTTGCAGGTCATTACATTCTGTTTTTATTGACATTTTACACAGCATCCCAACTTTTTTGAGATTGGAGTTGTACATTATATATTTAATTATTTTGTTCTTGTTAAAGGACACTTTTTGTTTATTGGTAGTTTTCCTGGTTGATAACCTTCAGTTAGAACATCATGACAGTGATCGCAGTTTAACTGCATAAAAATGTGAAGCGCTCTCTTTAAACAGCACTTGTTACGTTGCATCTCTCCCACATTGGTATGAAAAATGTAATCCTTCTTTCCAGTAATTTGACTCCCACTGAAAATACCTGCTGTATACTAATCCAAAATAGATAGTCACATCAAGTTGTGCTCACTTCGCAAGCAAAAGGGGTGGTGAGAGAGATAGTCACTCCTTGCAAAAATGATAGTAGAGCTGTGGGGTTCTTTCACTGTGACATGTAATGGGACATGGATTCATTATTAAAGGATATCCTTAGTCAGAGACAACACTTGTATAGACTTGTGATAATGTACTGTATGCTGTGTGTGGCATCTGCAAAGTGCTTGAAATTCTAAGTCCGCATCACGTATACTGTACTACATTTGCATATGCACTCTTCTCTTCAACGTAACTATTAATGTGGGTATAACCACCTCATCTCCCATAACCTCGTACAGGAGTATGTACAAATCTGCAAAGGCATGTTTTTTTCTATCACTGGATGAAAAATGGTTGTGGATGTTTGTCCCATCTCTTACAGACAAGCATTGTTAGCCAGCTCCTGAGGCATGGCGCAAACCCGACTCTGCTGAACTGCAACCAAGACAAGCCCTACGGTAGCACATTTCACACAAATATACACTTGTGCCTAGAAACAAACGCAGATATGGCAGCTGGAATGGCCAAACACATTTGAGAGAGTGGGAGGTAATGATGCGAAAAGAAGCAGGGGCATAAATTTTGCCTTATTCAGCTGAGCTCATTCAAAGGCATTAGCAATCACTGTGATGAAAGAGTCATGCACAAAAAAGAAAACAATAACATCGAACTCATGCCAAACACAAATAAACACATTTTTGCTCTGATTAAATTTGGGTGGCAGCTGTTATCGTATAGCAGTGGTGGAAATAATTTACTAATGGGCATAAAGGTAGCATATTACTGTGAAAAAGCAAGTTTTTTTTCCTTTTCAATAACAGAAGAATAATTGGATAATAATATGATACTGTAACAATGCAATCAAAAGAGAGAATTAACAGAGGGGTTCTAAATAAAGTTTGCACAGATTCAGTTCATTCCTATAGGAGTGATCTTTCCCTGATTAACAATGCTCCATCCAAAGAGGTCAATCAGTGGTTTGATGAGCTTGAAAATGACATGACTCATATGCTACAGTTATTTCAGTCAGCAAAAATCTAAATTAACACCTCGGGGAGATTTTGGACAGATGTATTAGAAACATAGTCCACCACTTTCATCAAAACACCAAATGAGGGAATATCTTTTGGAAGATGTGGCATCCCACAAGAAGAGTTCTAGAGGCCTTGAGAATCAATGCAAGACTGCATTGAAGATGTTCTGGTGACACATGGTGCACTTACTTTCTTTTCCTTTAATGTTTGTTTGTCTTGGAGCAATATGATGTCAAGAAAGATAAAAATAAATAATTAGTTGTAAATGAGTTGTAAGCCGAATAGGACACACACTGCATGCTAGGAAATGTAGAAAGGAACCCTGGAAAACAACACTGATTACTGTTATGTGCAAGCTATAATACATAAAGACAAAATGGTGGGACAGATGATTACTGTAATTGGCAGCAACTCCTCAGTTGTAAAGTACAAAGTATCTAGCCGTTCAGTGTGACAGTTTTGTCAGGGCTTTGCTTTATGCTATTTGTACTACTCTATACAGCAACAGCTAAAACTAATACTCTTAGAAACAATGCCAGTGTCCATGCAAAGATATTTTATCTTTTTTGGTGTCTAATATGTGTACAGTTTTTCCACCACTAGTTTATCATTTAAATGCTCAGTTTGTCTGGGTGTGTAAGACTCACTCACACATTTGGATTTTTTGTTGATCTTAAAGGAAAGGATTAAAGGAATTGTGAAGTTGACTCTTAAAGTTCTGTCCCTGAATCCAAATCTCACCCTGCTGCATGAACAGCTACATTCAGTGCTTATTACTCAGTCACAGGCCTAGAGGCCTGTTGGCGACCATCTGGCAAACGTGGATCACTGGGGGAAAGTGTTGTGAGTGGTTGCTGGAGATCGCCTTTTGTTGTTAGCAGGTTGCCTCAGTCGCCAGTAGTGTACACAGAAGTGCACACTTGTCTGCAAACTCTTCCAAACTACTCGCCAAGTGCCGCTCTGGAAAGTACAGTGCAAACTGGAAATAAACAACATTCACCTTCAAAGTAAAAGTTGCACTTTTTGTCATGTGTTGGTTGCAGCAGTAATGCATAACTTTTACTTTGAAGGTGGAGGTTTCAAGTTCCACTGCGTCTCAGAGAGTAAATGGTGAGCGTTTTCATACAAACTATAGGTGACTGCGGCAATTTGCTAGCAACCATAACAATCAGACTGAGGTTTTTGATGTAGCACCCACTTTGTGACCAGTTTCACCCAGCGAGAGCCAGCAACCACTTGCCAACTGGTTGGGGAATACATGTTTTTCTCGAGCAACAGATGGTTTCCAGCCTGTGTGATTGAGACCTTACATAAAGAACCTTTAATGTTAGAATGGAAGTCATTACTGGCTAATGGCTTCCAGATCAATGTTGCTAATGCTGTTGAAGTGAAAAGAACCACTGGAGAACTGTCCTTTGAGCTTCTGGATGTATTATAGTCTTTGGAATTTTTACTAGTGTCCGTTGTGTTATAATGATAATATGTGCTATAGGTGGGGTTTGGATCATTGCTGCCTCTAACTACTTACTCCCAAGGTGTAATCACTACTCTGACTGCCTCACTCGGGTCTTAATCAATACCCCTTCTAGCATGCAGACTTAGAAAAGATGTGAGACAAGCTCTTAGAGACTGAGACTCAGAGCCGAGAGCCCCCACACTCCTCCAAATGACAAAAGAAAGTCAGAGCAAGAGATGAGTGTCTACACAAAAATAAAAATACAGGCTCAAGCCATTCCAATCCCTGATGCCCTCTTAGACCTCATTACAAAAAACGATCTTAAACCCTTCCCCTGAAGCATGGTTGGATTGATCCACAGTGTGAATTTTGCACTAGTGAATTCACTAGTGATTCACAAACATTTTGAAGGAGGTTTAGCTTGGCAAGAGAACAAAAAGGTGTACCTGTGGATCAGATTACTCTAAGTGTCTTTTCATTAATGCTTTAGATGACAGAATCAGAGTGCACCAATCTGACACTTTAAAGTTTTTATCTATATCAAATTAAACATCTGTGAATTTCAGATTTCATAAAAAAAATTGTTCTGATTTTTCCATATTTTGTATTGTGTCGTTAGATATTGCTGTGTCAGAGCCCATAGCAGATATGCTGCTGAATGCAGAGGAGAGCTGGCAACAGAGACTGAAGGACCCCTCTGCTCCTCTACCTTCCACTGACCAGCGCTATGATAGTGGTTCACACGACCTCAACACTCCTGTCAAGAACTTGTGGGTTCACACTTTCACAAGCACAAAAGTTGTCTTAAGTTTACTAAATATATTATAAATCTTTTTTTTCCTCTTATCCTCTAATTCACCTTATTGCCTAACCATCTACTGTGCCCGCCTATACAGGAACCCGCTGGGTATCCCTATCTCTAAGCGGGACAGTCTGCTGGAGAAATGTGCCATGTTCAGAGAGGCAGCTGGAGCACTGAGCCGACAACCCTCTCAGGATAATGGCCTAGATGGCCCTTTTAGCTCTGGAGCCAGCAAACTGGAGCAGGTACCTTGTCATCTTTACATGCTACAAAAATCATAGTAAGACAGTAAGTACACAGATAATCCCCAAAGTCCAGGAGGGTTTACACAAGAAGGAAGAAAAAAATCCATAAAGGCAGTTTATTTGTCCTTAAGGAGAAGGGAATAATACGAACAAGTAGGATATACAGACTTCTGCGCAGCTATATAAAATACTGGGATGCTTTATTACAAAACTCAGCTCTGAATCATTTTAATCACCTTTCAAATTTCAAATAAAAACTGTGCATAAATTCCAAAACAATATCCATCTTCTGTGTTTCATAACCAGAGCATTTTAAGAAAGTGGGACTTCATAAATCCTCCATAATCCTAAATTTCTGAGCAATCTATGAAGAGCGCCGTAGAGCTTCAAGTTATCTTTTCAACCTCGTTGCCCTTTCTTAAATGAAAGATGGGCTGATAGAAAAAAAAATCAAGCGTTTGATTGAAATCAAATTCTGCAATGTCTGTCTGTTTTAGTTGTGGACCACTCTGAGAGTTTACATTAAACCTGGTTTATGTCCTTCAGGTGAAACTGATGCCTCCGGCACCCAATGATGATCTGGCGTCCCTCAGTGAACTGACTGACAGCAGCCTTCTCTACGAGATGCAGAAACGTTTTGGCAATGACCAAATCTATGTAAGACTCCACTGTCTTTCTGCTACGTAGAATGAATTACACTCAGCATTAAACATGCATTAGAGCCCAGAGGACACACAGCTCACCAAGAAACATATGTCTATAACTGGGACATCTAGTTGTTTATTTGTTGTGGAGTGTGTTTTATAGTCTGGTAGTTTTCAGGGTGTTTGGATCACATCACACATTCTTTGCACCCATGGGCTCTACAGTGAGTTTCCCTTAAGCATATATACATGTACAGAATACTTGGATAAACGCCACATGCAGTGCAAAACAAAAGTAACAGGTATTGCCTGTGAAGTCAAAGCCTGAGGATAGTTGATGTAAACCTCCATTGTCTACAGTCAATGTCCAGCAGTCACTACTAAAACATTTAAGCAAACCACATTGTTTCACTGTGTTTACTGCAAGAAACACAAGGACACCCAGATATACCACGCTAATGCTGTTACACTGGTATACAGGACTATTGAACTGAAGTGAAGGACACACTGCACACAATGCTGAGATATGTCAAGTTTTCTAACTCTTGTTCAAAAACACTTTAAAAATTACAAAAGTCTGCCTCATTGGAAGCAAAATCAGGGGTGGCTCGAGATTTTTGCACAGTATGCAACAACATTCATCCGTGCATGAGACTGTTTTTCAGCTGAATCATTTTGCTTCTCTGTTTCAGCTGTCTGAGGGCATAAGGGTGTTGTCCCATTCTAACACACGTACACACACATACTTGCACACATGACAACTGCAAAATCAATACCATTTAGATCGATTAGGGAAAAAAAAAAGGAAAATGGCTCCATCGCCAACAATTGGTCCACTTTATATCTGCGTTTTATTGCCTTTTCCTTTAAAACTCTATTCCAGCTCCACAGGGATGGAGCTCTGCAAAGACTGGAACCAGATCAATGTGGAACTATCAGTGCATTCGCTTCTTTGTGAAGAGGCAGTGATAGTCTGTTATTATGGAAACCCAGATGGGCGACAGACATTAGGGTTACTCACAGCAGGAGACTAGGATGAGGGGATAGTGAATGGAAGTACAAGTGGTGGATGAAGAAAAGAGAAACAATTGGAATTCAGAATAATGAAAACTGGGTACAGGAGGTGTCCTAGATTGAAATGAAGACACTGAAAGCTATCATTATTATGTTTAATATTGTGGAGCTGCACAGGAATCAGTTACTGTGCCCCTTTTTATATGTAACAAAGATACTCTTAAACAGCCCACGGGAGCAAATGATGGCTCGACTGGCTTCAAACATAAAAGTTTGCAGCGTGGTGTCAATCAAATGAGAAAAATGAGTGGGTCATTTTCTTCTTCTTCATTTTATCATTCGTGTATGCACTTCACATTGTGTGCGCAATAGTTTGAGTTTTAAGAAAGAGGTGAAACGAACTGAGATGCGATGGAGGGAGAACAAAGGCAGTGAGTGCTCCATATGTGCCTAGCGGGGTGGTCAGACATGAGGCTTTGATGAATTGTCACTGCCTTCTGCCATTCCACCACCAAACCCCCAAGGAGAGCGGTAAGGAACTGAGGACATATAGAACAGGAGACTCTGATTATTGACAAGCATGTCATGAGATTAAACAACAGAGATACTGGGTGAAAAAGAACCAACATACCAGTAGAAAGTTAAACAAAAAAAACATTAAGAGCATAATGTAAATTTTGCTGTGTGTCTTCAAGCGTTGGGAATGTGTTCAAGTCATTAAACTCGAGCCACGGCCTAAGGTTGGAGCAGCATGTTACACAGTGTTAGCCTGTACTCTCACAGGGGACAGAGTCTTAGCTTCCAAAAAGCCTCTGGGACTCTTTGTCAGGAACAGAGGGTTAGCAGTTTAGTGGAAGGGGTCAGAAATTTGGAGCTGGTTGTTTTGTTTTTTTTATCTTATCTATGGCTTTAGGGTTTTCCTGCGAGAAGACAGATTTGTTGTCTTTATTAGAGAAAGGTCATTACTGGGGTTATCACTGGAGGTCCCTGTTTGACTTTTCTCTTCCACGACATTAACATCGCCTTATAGCAATAGAAACTGCCCACACAGTTAATGCAGCCGGTAAGGACAGAGTGGGACAGCACTTTTATTTCTAGGTCAGTGTTAGCTTTAGGCAGGTGGAGAGTAATTTTAAGAGGCATCAGCCTATTTGTGTCAAAATGGTCCATCAAAGATCCATTTTATAACATTGGATGAACTTTTTTTTTTCAAACTACTGTAAGTTGCTTTAGTGAGGATGAGCTGGGTGTGTTTTCTGCTCTTTTGTAGACTTACATTGGGCACATCCTCCTGCTGGTCAATCCGAACAAAGAGCTGCCCATCTATTCCACTTTGGTAAGAATGCATTTGAATTACAAATGTTACAAGTACACACATGTCTTTATTCATGCTTGAAATTCATGGCTTTATATTTTGTAAACAGCATACAGAATTTAATAACAAACGAGGCATGTTTTCTGTATAATAAGCAGGGAGTAAGCAGATAAAATGGACCTTGTAGTTGATAAATAATGCAGTCTTCCTGTCAGTGTTACACAGCTGAAGGCTGACTCTGCATCAGCCATGAAAGAGAGGAGCACTCAGACAGACACATACATACACACTGCCGCTCAACTTAAAAAAAAACAAAGAGCACATTTAAGATACACTTCGAGAAGCCTGTCAGTGAATGAGTTGTAATTACTTATTAACCTATGTTCATGGTTGTGATATCAGTCAGAAAAAATTGGTTTCTGGTTTATTTTAAATAGCACATAACTCATTTTGAAATAGCTGACTCACTGCCAGGTAGAGGCTTACCCATGTGGATCCCAGGAGGAGTTGCATGGATCTTCTCCCACCCTGACAGAATGAAGCCAAGCCCCGCTCTGGCTGTCCTATTCCTGCCTCTGTCTGGATTCACTCCAGGCATCTATACCCAGCTGAGAGGATGTGAGGGGGCAGGGAGGAGCCGGTGTGAGAAGGACATATGTCACAACATGTGTGATCTGCTGGCCGTCTGTCATCCCCTCTGGTCTGATGGTCCAAAAACCATCCCCCTTTTCCACAGCCACTAAGACTGGCACAGGGCACACGTTGTGACATTACAGTCAGCTCACAGTTTAATATGACAGATACTATCAGGCACGTGCATTTAGCATGTTGTAAACAAAGTCAGAACTTTTCTCTTAGACCCAAATCTTGCAACGAAGTATTTTAGAAGATTTTTTTTCAAATTTGGGCTTTAAGAAATATTTTTGCTATAGGGTCTAATGTAAAATGTAAATTCTAGCGACTTAAACAGAACAGGGTTTGTTCTTGTGAATCTGACACACAGTTACAATCTCACACACACACAGAGACACACACACACACAGAAGGAGGTACCCAGTATGGTTTCTCTGTTTTGCTGAAACTTTATCCTCTCTGTTACCCAGGCCATGTTTGTCTCCATGTGATGTAAAATCCTCTCTTTCTCAGGTTAGTCAGTTGTACTTGAGCTCCACGGGCCGTCTTTGCTCTTCTCTGCCGCCTCACATCTTCTCCTCAACAGAGAGAGCTTATCACATGATGCAGCAGGAGAGACGCCCGCAGTGTTTCATCTTAAGGTACACCTACGGTTCAGTCCATACGCACTTGTATAGTTGCTGAATGACATGCTTTAGGATAATGCAACATAAAAAGTCCTCAAAGTTGAATAACTGTGTGAATAATACTGGGTGAAAGTTAAGGTGGCCACCAGGTTGTCCACACCCCTCTGCCAGACACCTGCTTAACACTCCCTGAGAGGTTAATAGCTCTCAGCCTGAGCTGAGCTGTAGGCTTGTTCAGCGTTCACACTAAGACGTATGTTTACTGGGAGCAATGCGGCATCTTGTTCTTTGTCCTCGACTGGACTCAGGCAGCTCTCTGATTGCAATTAAATCCCGTTCCGGCTCTCCAGTGACAGTCCTGCTGAGTTGTAACCAGTCTGGCAGAGACTTAATGCACTCTCTCCATAGGCTATCCATCACACTCACACAAACACACACACACACACACACACACACACACACACATTCACACATTCACACATCCACACACACACACACACAGACACAGGTGGGAACTTTGCATTGAACACGCATGCTTTTTGCCCTCAATCCTTTCCTTTATCATTTTCTCTATTGTTTCACTTTTGTTCAAGCTTTTCTGCTGCATTGTGAATCTTCTTGCTTCTCGAAGCACACACACACACATACACACACACTTCACGCATTTTATCAGTCACCAAGATCCCCCGAGGCAAGTGTTCCAACAAAATGCCCTTGAAATCTAATAAAAACTGGTAAATGAAAAGGCAAACGAGAAGACCTTTGGACTTAACACTCAGCAGGGTTGTTAGTAGGAAATAAAGCAACACACATACACACCGACAAACTGTAATACAGCACACTGCTGTCATTAGTACAGGCTTCTGACCTTCTTGAGCCATCTGCTTGGTGTTACTATGTGGGTCGCAACTCTCTGCATGTCGGTGAGTGTCAGTGCATGTACTGTACAGGTACCTTATGTCAGACTTAATATCCACTCAACAGAAAATTAAAAACAGGACCTCAGTGCCAGATAAGTTGTGATCTTGGCAGTGTGAAAAGGGGAACTCAGTGGAGCAAAGTTATTGAAAGAACAGATTATGAAATTATTGTGAGGAAGTCCCTAAAGGGGTGACGTCAGTAGGTGGACATCTGATGACTAACAAGTTACAACTATTCTTCTGAGGCACATACACAGCAGTTGTAACACAAAGTTTACAAGACTTTGGGGAAAATATTCTGTGGACTGAGGAGACAAAAGTGAAACTTTTTGGAAAGTTTGAGTCCGATTACATCGGCTGTAAAACTAACACAGCATTTCATAAAAAAGAACATAGACCAACAGTCAAACTTGGTGGCCGTAGTGTGATGGTCTGGGGCTGCTTTGGTGCTTCAGAACATGGACGACCTGCCATAATTTATAGAACCATGAATTCTGCTCTCTACCAGAAAACCCTGAAGCCATCAGTTCGTGCCCTGCGAGTACACTTGGGTTATGAACAGGACAATGATTGGAAACACACCAGGAAGTCAACTTTCAAATGGTGGGGGAAAAAAAAAACCTAAGGTAAAAACCTAAGTCGCCTAGTCAAAGTCCAGACTTTAATGCAATTTAAATGCTTTGGCGTCACCTTAAACAGGCCGTTCATGCTGGAAAACCCTCCAATATGGCTTAATTAAACAATTCTGCAAAGAAGGGAGGGCAAAAATTCCTCCAGCGATTTGAAAGACTCATTGCCAGTTACTGCAAATGTATGATTGCAGCTCTTGCTGCCAAGAGTGGCACAACCAGTCACTAGGTTTAGGGTCACAGTACTATAAATCAATGGATATCTTTAAAAACACATGCAGCTATTCTTCATTGTATGGAAGATTGAAGATTTTAGGCTCAAGCCATGTAAGTGGTCCAGCATTAGAACTCAAAACAGGTGGGACAATGGCAACGGCATGTAAAACAATTTAAACACCACCAACGATATAAATGACATGAAATCTGCATCTTTGATGTCTCTTTCTCTCACTGTCTCCCTAGTGGTGAAAGTGGCTCTGGGAAAACAGAGGCATGCAAGCACATAGTGAGACACCTGACAGCCCGCTCCAGTGCCAAAGGCTTTGTGCTGGAGCCCAGAATGAAACATGTAAGTCAGTACTTATCTGTCTACAAGCTATTCTTTTATTTACAGTTCAGTCAGTCAGCAGGCTGAGTGTCCTGCAGACTAACATAACTAAGGAACATGTGCTGCCTGTGTGTACTAAGCAGTCATGTATCATTTGTTACTCACAAAGGCGAAATGCTGAAGTACTAATCCACTGACAAACTTAATATTTGTGTGCTTCTCACGATGCGTATGTCTTACTGTGCTTATTGCTTCTTTCCCCTGCAATCTCTGTGATGAAAAAAATTACATAGCACACAGTGAAGCAGTGCTCATAACTGTGTGAATGCATCCTACAGTTTCTCTGTCACTGTGGCAGGGGGAAATAATAGATGTATTTATTAGCATACCAGAGTACTGGAGTCTTTTCTTCTCTGCTTGATAGCTCTTCATTTGTCAGATAAACCATTTGAGCATTAATATCCTGCATTTGATGGCATCATCAACATTTATAGCCTAAAGAGAGATTGTTAAAAAAAAAATGACTGCAGAGTACTAATGACCGCATGCCTTTAATAGGATATGTTCTTGTGAATCTTGAGAGGCTACAATTATTAAGAAAACATTATTATAGAATAGACAAAACAGTGAAGCATAAAATAATGAAGTTTTTATTGAAGAAAAACAGCTTTTAGGCAACTTCAGTAATTTAATGTATTTGCACGCACTGAAAGGTGAAAGTCATTTCGGTCTTCACCTCGTGTATCACAGCTTCTTGTTGTGTTTCCAGTTGCTGCAATTTAGATTTGTTCCTACCGTTTGATACATGATGCATCTGCGCCGGGCCGTCTTTCAGTTAGTCTGTCACTTGTGCAACTGTATGTAACAAAGCAGTGTGTAGCCTCGGAGTGCTGCTTTTGGATGAAGTCATCCTTATGCTGTTAATATCTGGGTCAGCTTGCTCTCTTATAATTCTGGGACACGCGCTGTGTTGAGTACCCAGATAATGGGTGTACACTGACATCTAGTGGTAGAAAATGGAAGCACGACTCCATTTTTGTGAGGCCTGTGAGAGAGACGCTTTAAGTTGAAGCAATAGAAATACAGAGAAAATGAAAGTCATTCAGAGAGACCATAATGTCCTGTGGTTGGTGGGAAATGCAGGTCAACTGTATACTGGAAGCCTTTGGCCACGCGAAGACCCAGAGGAACAGCAACTCAAGCCGCTTTATTAAGCTGCTGACAATCCAATACTGTGATAAGAGGAGGACACCACTCAGAGGTAACCTGCATTTCACGTTACTAAAGCGCTGCATATGACTTGGTTGCATGTATCAAAACAAAAATACTTTTTTTTTTCAGAATGCCTGTATTCTAATTGAGACTGGATATAAATGAAATAAAACGTTTTCCTTTTTTGTTCCACACATTTAGTCTTGAATAATAAAACAAATATAGTTGTCAGAATAATCAGAATCGTGTCATAATAAGAGTCACTTCCCATTATTTCCAGTATTTGTCGCTATATTTGTCATAATGATACCCTGCCTTTCTTCAAAATCAATTGCACAGTAGGAACACCATCAGGGGGCAGCAAAGCCCATGTGTCCACTGCTTCTTTTAGTCCAATCACCTGTTTTTTTTAAGTCCAGTGAATCGATCACTGTGGACCTGTCATTCAGTAGTGGCCAAAGATTTAAATATTCAAAATTACTATTGTTAAAATGTAATTTACACTCTCCTGTTACTGAATTATAAACACATTTTAATGTTTAAGCCCATGTGTACACCTATATGCTGGAGAAGTCCCGTCTAGTCCACCTGCCTGTTCAACAACACAGCTTCAGAATCTTCTATCTGATGGCTGAAGGCCTTTCAGCTGAGGAGAAGAGTGCACTTTACCTCAACAATGTCCTGGCTCATCGGTATGTGGCTGTCAGGTGTTGTATATACTGGATATTGATAGTTGATTAAATCACTTGTAAACATGTTATTGGTTATAGTCAATAGGAAATTCACTTGCTCCTAAAACTTAATAGAGCTCAAACTACAGTTCACAGAAGCCTGATATAATACACACATCTTTGATATCCTCTCCACAAAGATAGTATGAGCCTCTTAACCAAAAATAGCCTTGTTTTTATAAATTTATATTGTTTAGTGTAAACTGCATCTTTCTACATCTTCAGGTATATTAGTGGAGGACTTCCAGGGGAGAACCCTCCAGTAGCTACAGCTTCTACTCAGAGCAGAGAACATCTTGCAGCAGTCAAGCAAGCCCTGCGAGCCCTCGGCTTCAACAAGCAGGTATTGATTTGTGCAGCTGCACAGCATGGTGTTGAGCCAAAGGTTACTGACAGCAGGGAGGAATAAACGTGGTCGTGTCACAGACCTTGAAGTCACATAGGTCGCTGATGAGATATTACACCAGATTTTTTTGCGTGTGTGTGTGTGTGTGTGTGTGTGTGTGTGTGTGTGTGTTGGGGGGCACAAACTGAGACTGCAGCAGTCTGAAATCAGGGAATGGAACTCCAGAGGCTTTAGGTGGGTCATTAATTGGCCTAAAACTGTAGGCTGAATATTTCGTGTAGAATTAACTGTTTGGGGCTTCGATTCATATCTGTAAAGTTTAATATTTCAAACAGACGTCCCACTAGCTTCCTGTTATCACAGGGAGTTTTTCCCACACAATATTAAATAATGAATTGGAGGATAAGAGGCTACCGAGAACCCCAAATTTATGTACTCTCAGTTCAACTCGCTGAAAAATTTCTTCAATCATCTGTCTACAGAATGCATGAAATGTATGTGACCTCGTGGCAGATGGCTCCCACTCCCTGAGCCGGGCTCTGGTTTCTTCTTGTTAAAAAGGTAGTTTTTCCATCCCACCTTTGCAATGCGCTTGTTCATCAGGAATCATTTGATTGTTATTGTAGGGTCTTTACCTTACAGTGTAAAGCACATTGAGGTGACTGTTGTTGTGATTTGGCACTGTATAAATAAACCTGAATTTAATTTAATTGAATAGCAGAGAATACATCGATTTAAGCATACAGAGTGCATGCAGTGTACACTGGTACTGTCCGTCCTGTGCACCACCAGCTGTGTTCTCAGCCCATTATCAGGTTCTATACTTAGATTCCAGTCAGCATCTATCAGCAGTGAGTGACCTATTCCCATCTTTTACTCCAGCAGCAGTCAGTATATACAGACAAGGCATACGGGACAGAGCAATAGATAGTGGTATAATCAGACAGCACTACTGTCTACTGGATAAGACCAAGGGACAGAAGAAGGCGTGGGGTAGTAGGAGTGGAAGTGATAGACCACCCATTGGTCTCTGTCTAAGTTCTCATCAAAGGATGGCTCCCAGTCCAGAACCAAAGGTCAACTGTCATTAATGCTCCCTGCAGCTCCTTTTCTCTCCCCTGCTCTCTTTCTCCTGCTTCCCAAGCGGAAGGGTCTCTCCATGTATAGAATGTCAGACAGAGACTAATGCTTGTTTATCTCAGAGATATCAGCTCCAATATCCTGCCTGGAAAGAGTACACTCGCAGACATATTCACACGTACACAAGCACACACTCTCAAACTCAGACATCCCCCCCCCTCAGAGATTCACTGCATTGTTTAATGGGGTATTCCATTAAGCGTCCTCTACTCAAGGGCACAGAGGAAGAGAGGGTGTGACAGAGGAAGAGAAGCATTTGAATCGAGTTAGGAGGGCTGATGACTCATAACTGTTGAATTTTCTGATATTCTTGCTTTTTTTTTTGCATTTTGCAATACATTGCTTGTTATCAAAACAAACAACAACAAAAAAAGTCCCCCAATTTTCCTCCATACTCGGCGTCCGTTGGTATAAACAGGAATTGCAGGTTGGTTGCTTGTATAATATTCTACAGAAGAAGAACAGAAAGTAAGAGCAGATGTTTCTTTGCTTGGAGGGTTGATCATGTGAACACAAGAGCATAAGGTAGAGCAGCAGAAAACATAAATTGTCACAAAGCAAATATGGAAAATATTAGAGTATGGGTAACCAAAAGGATTGCCTATTGCCAAATGAAACCAGGGCAGTGGTAAATGAGACTTTTGGAAACAATCATGCAGAAACGTAGATTTGATGCCTGATTAACTCCTGTCACTTTGTGTTCTTTGCTCATTTGTCACACAGACATCAACCTTGATTACAAATTGCTATTTCAACAAAAATTACAATCATTGCTAACCTTCTTTTCTGCGCTAGTGGCCATTATGCAGTCATATATTATATTTTATCATGCTACTGCTGCCTACCTGCACAAATTTCCATGTGATATACATTTTTCAGGCATTTTGTTAGTGACAGAGATTATCTAACTGGTAATAACATGCTGATCTGAACAGAGATTGTTTTCATCTTAAAATGAAAGCATATTAGTGTGGACGTAGCATGAAATAGCCAAAGCTCGGGGATATACAGTCCAGGTATCACAGGAGACACGCAAATGTAAGCACAGTATTTTGAGCTGAAAGCTAAAACAAGTTACTTTATTGATACATGAAAATAAATAGCTAATACATTTATTCCAGATTATTTTCACCACCAGGGATCATGGTAAAGAGTGAACCTGGCCACTGTATTGTAAAAGTGAGGTTAACTCGAGGTCTGTGGCAAAGAGGACTGAACTTAATGAGGCTTTGGCTCCGCAGGCTTGTTAGAAGGATCATTTAATTAGGATTAGTTTGGGGTGTCTTCACGGGCTTTGTTGACATCAAGGTAAATAATAAATAAATATTCATGTCCTTCTAAAAAAGGTTAGACTTACACTGAACAATTTCTTAAACCTTTCATATAGTTTTATTTAGAAGTGAAAAATCATGCATATGGTAGCCTGTATTTTGAGTTTCCCAATGTTCTCCTGTCTCTCTCTCTCTCTCTCTCCCTGCTAGGAGGTCGACTCAGTATTTACACTGCTATCTGCTGTGCTCCATATTGGGGACTTGCATTTTACAGCGCTGACAGATGCTGACACGGCCTTCCCTTCCGACCTGCAGCTGCTGGAGAGAGGTCAGTGCTCCTGCCACCACCAGGGCCGCATTTCCAAACTTAGAGAGGGTTGGAACTAAGCAGTGGAGGAGGGGTGGATCACACTAACTCATTTTGTTTACCTTGTTCTCAAAGCGCCTCCCACGTTCTCCTTTTGGAGTTCTTCTTGGCAGCCCGCCAGTAATAGCTGAAGGCCAGACAGTTACCTGTTTGGTATATTTTCTGACAAACTGCAAACAGAATGGGGAAAGATCACTCATGCCCACATTTTGCCACTATTTTTCTCTTTCGCTGTTTAATTCTCTCACGATGCAACTACTGCATGTATGCCTGTGACTTTTGTGAGAAGTTGTTGTCAGAGAGATGTATTGTTACAGCTAGTGATGTCAGCAAAAGGTTGCTGTCACCTGTTTACCCTGCTTGTTTATGGCTTCTGCTCAGAAATCCAATGATGACTAATTGCTGCTAGCTCCATCGATCAGTTAAGCGGGAATCAGCTGTAGCAGAGTTCAGCTTGTTATGCTGTCAGTGTGATATCATCATCAGAGCAGCGGGCTCTGGGATGTTATCAGCACTGCCTTTCTGATGCTCAGTTAATGTTTAATGGTGTTATTTTGATGTTTTTCATCCTGTCACTGTGTCACTGTCATTTACTCTGCCTCTTCTGTTTCTCCCGCTCTCTCTTTCTCCCTTGCAATAGTTGCTGGATTATTGCAGGTGTCCTCCAGTGACTTAAGCTCCGCCCTCACCTCTGATGTTCAGTATTTCAAAGGTATGGCTTTAGCAGTCTTTGCCAGTTCATGATTCACATTATTTTCATCAAACCATTCAGTGAGCCCTGGTGCCATATGGATGTGGGCATTGTCATCCTGGAAAAGACCACTCTCATCAGGATGGAAATGCTTCATCATAGAAGAAAAATGATCACCCAGAACAACTTTACTATGGATTTGCAGTGACCTTTCCCCCTAAGGGGGCAAATGGACCCAAACCATGCTTGTAAAATACCCCTTACAGCATATCCCTATTGTAGGGGTCAGGTTTTAAGGGTTTCCTGTTAATATGTCACCCATCTGTATAACTCTTATGGCCTGGAAATCTCTTTGGAGCCCCCGAGAGAGAGAGGGGCAGATGGACAGATGCCTAGGTCCTTTTTCAGAAAGAAATAGTCATAGTGCTCGGGAGATTTAACCTTTTAAAGAAAAGACACTGGAAAACAAACATCAAACTTACTGCAATTGTGCAAAAACCATGTCTGTCGACATGCCAGAAATTGTATTTTGCCCCTTTTGAGCAGGTGATGTGATCACTCGGCGCCACACAGTAGAGATGTCAGAGCAGCACAGGGACCAGCTTGCCAAAGCAATCTATGGGCGCCTCTTCAGTTATCTGGTCAACAGTATCAACGACTACCTTCAGGGACAGGATGACACAATCAGGTATAACTGCTTGTGTACCATGTGTATGTGCATGTGTGTCCAGCTGTGTTTTCATGGTACTAGTACACAACAGTAAAGAATCTTTGGAAGGACATACTTTCAAAAGCAACCACTAATTTGGGGAAATTGGAGTGATTAATATTAATATTGTACCGCTGCATTTAGTTTAGAGTGGAAATAGACAATTCAGTAGGCATCTACACTGAAATAAGTGTACTGAACAACATGGAGGACACACCCAAGGTTTTTATGGAGGCCTCACACACACACACAAAAAACTTAGATACACACACACACACACACACACACCCAGGTGAAGGACATAGGATCCTTGGTGTTGTTGATGTTGTGAAGTCTTATCACACTCTGATAACCTGGTGTAGATCTTCTGGAATGTGTTTGTGAGCTGCCTTGTTTACACACCAGCCACAGAATGTAATAAATTTGTCAACCACACACTCATGGCACACCCCCTTCAGATTTTATTGCATACACATGTGTATACATGCACGCGCACACACACACACACACACACACACACACACACACAAGCATGAAATTTCTTGTTAGTGACACAAGCAACGCTTTTCTCATGTTCACTCAGGAAAAATGAAAGTGGCCGTTTTAAAAGTAACATTCATTTATCTCTTCCAGTGATCCTGCTTGGGAAATTGGGATCTTGGACATTTTTGGGTTTGAAGAATTTCAGAAGAATGGATTTGAGCAGGTCAGTCAATTAGGTCATTAAAAACAAACAAACAAACAAACATCAATATTATGCTCCTCCTCCCTTCATGCTGTGTGATTATTTCTCCCAATCAAGCCAAATGTATCCCCTGCAGCCACCCTGTGCTATTGAAATATCTCCAAATAGTACTGTATGTGATCCTTATCAAATTTTTAAAATATTTGGAGCTCTTATCTGTTTTAGCCCGGACATTTTTGTCTGTAATTGTAATGAATGTGGTGAGGTCTGTGGCTGACTGTGGCGTGATTTTCATCTGTCCTCCAATGAACCCACGTCTGACAGTGTCTGTCTGTGCAGCATGTTAGTGTAATAGGCAGCCTCAAACCAGTATGTGTTTGAGGCTGAGTGTGTTTTTAATAAGATACTACTTTATATATTTGGCATCACATTACGTGTCATTACAGTCTATTGAATCAAGTTCAGCTTAATCCACAAAAGTGGCTCCCATTTTTTTTATTTTTGTTTTTATTTTTTTGCACTAGATATTCTAACATTAGTCTCAGGTTGTATCATTTGCATTATTGCATACTACCAGAAGCAACAGCATTATGTAGATAATTCCACATTAAGTAAATGCCTGACTTTTAGTCTTTATTAATGAGTAAGTTTGATCAAAATGTGTTATATGTAATATTAAGAGGCCTAGCAATGAACACAAGCAGTGGTGTCCCTGGAATTAGTACACAAACTACTTTTTTAAACAGGTTTTTGAAAGTCCTGCATCCTACATTTGAGGTGTGAATATTATTATTATTATTTCTTTAAGATATCTTGTGTCTCCAGTGGTGAAGTGGTTAACAACACCGCTGGTTCTTTTTTCACAAGACAAAGATTGCTGGTTAAATTGTAACCGGAGTCACAGTATCACAGTCACAATTCTATAGGTTACAATGTCTGCAAATTGCAACATGTGTGGCTCTATAGAGTTCACCTGCTATGGGTTGTAAATCTACCATGTGCTCATCAAGTATGCACTGTTAATAGACTACTCAGTTGTAAGACCAGCAGGGATCAGACAGACATGTGTGCGTATGTGTGTGTGTGTGTGTGCGTGTGGTGTGTCAGAGTGTAATTCATAGTGCTCAAGAGGCTAAGTGCTCATTCCTGCTACTGAAAGCTCACACTTCCTCCCTGTGGAGCTACTAGTTTTTCACAGCTTTTATTAAGAGAGTGCCTGTTTGTGTTTGCTTTGTATGAATGTGTGTGTGTGTGTGTGTGTGTGTGTGTGTGTGTGTGTGTGTGTGTGTGTGTGTGTGTGTGTGTGTGTGTGTGTGAGTGTGTCACTACGATAACAGTGGCTTAACCCATCTGGATTTTTTTCCAGTCCAAGTGGAGGTGAGGCATTGTTTCACCTTTCCTATATAAGTCATGGAAAGTGTCAGAAGAGAAGAGAAGATAGCAGCATAACAAAAAAAAAGGAAAAAAAAGAAAGCTAGAGATCTACTGTATGTCTGGCACTGGGTGCTTTCTTTCAATAGACTCAACCCACAGAAGAGGGAAGAGGAGGGGCAAGTTTTGGATAAACAAACACAACAACCTCTTACAGTAGACGTGACAAACAAGCTATGACATGTTTGTACACACATGTACACATAGTATGTATGCAACAACATACACAAGCATGCTCCACATGCGCAGATGGATCGGGGTCAAACTTGTTAATTAGATCTGTGTTTGTCAGAGAGTTGTTGTACCTGCTCAGCATTTTGCTAATGAGCTGACTCAATCAACCACCTGCTGGGGCTATGCCGTTAATGGGCTAAACTACCTTGAAGAAAAATAATGGAAGAAAAATGGGACACTGTCCGCCTGCACTGCAAAATATACACTATTGCCAAAAGTATTTGCTCATCTATCCTCACACACATATAAACTTGAGTGGCATCCCATTCTTAATCCACAGGGTTTAATATCATGCCGGCCCACTCTTTGCAGCCATAACAGCTTTAACTCTTCTGGGAAGGGTTTCCACAAGGTTTAGGAGTGTGTTTATGGGAATTTTTGACTGTTCTTCCAGAAGTGCATTTGTGAGGTCAGACACTGATGTTTAACAAGAAGGCCTGGCTCACAGTCATTCCAAAGGTGTTCTATCAGGTTGAGGTCAGAACTCGTAGGCCAGTCAACTTCTTCCACACCAAACTCACTTATTCATGTCTTTATGGTCCTTGCTTTGTCCACTGGTGTGCAGTCCTATTGGAACAGGAAGGGACCATCCCCAAACGGTTCCCACAAGGTTGGGAGCTTGAAATCATCCAAAATGTCTTGGTATGCTGAAGCATTAAGAATTTCTTTCGCTGGAACTAAGGGGTCGAGCCCAGCTCCTGAAAAACGACCTCACACCATAATCCCCCCTCCACCAAACTTTGCACTTGGCACAATGCAATCAGACAAATACCGCTCTCCTGGCATTCGCCAAACCCAGACTCGTCCATCAGATTGCCAGATGGAGAAGTGTAATTCATCACTCCAGAGAACACATCTCCACTGCTCTACAGTCCAGTGGCAGCGTGCTTTCTGACGCTTTGCATTGGCTTAGTAATGTAAGGCTTGGATGCAGCTGCTCACCCATGGAAACCAACCCATGAAGCTGTCTATGCACTGTTCTTGAGCTAATCTGAAGGCCACATGAACTATGGAGATATGTAGCAATTGACTCTGCAGAAAGTCAATCGCCTCAGCATCCACTGACCCCGCTCTGTGATTTTTCATGCCCTACCACGGTGTGGCTGAGTTGCTGTCATTCCAAATTGCTTCCACCTTGTTATAATACCTCTAACAGCTGACTGTGGAATATTTATTAGTGAGGAAATTTCACAATTGATTTGCTGCACAGGTGACATCCTATCACGGTACTACGCTGGAATTCACTGAGCTCTTGAGAGCAACCCATTATTTCACAAATGTTTGTAGACACAGTCTGCATGCCTAGGTGCTTGGTTTATGCACCGGTGGCCATGGAAGTGATTGTAACACCTGAATTCAGTGATTTGGATTGGTGAATGAATACTTTTGGATATATATATACTATATATCATAGCGTATTGATGACTACCACACTTTTAACAAATCAGCTTTTATCCCATTATTCTATAATCATTGTGATATTTTTATCTATTGGAGCTGTTTTTGCCTTGGACTATTCCAGTTATAGTACACACCCTTCCAAAAGTACTGGAACAATGAGACCAATTTCTCTTTGCTGTAGACTGAAAGCATTTGGGTTTGACATTAAAAAAAAAATCAATATGAGACAAAAGATCAATATCTCAGCTTTTATTTTCAGGTATTTACATCTGGATCTGATGCACAGTTTAGAAGATATCACTTTTTGTCTGATCCCACCCATTTTTCTTGTGGGCAAAAGCATTGGAGCAGATGAACTTAAAATTGATTAAAGTGAATAAGACTTAATATTTAGTCACAAATCCTTTGCTAGCAACTGCATCAAGCCTGTGACCCACTGACATCACTAAACTTTGGCATTCTTCTTTTCTTATGCTTTTCCAGGCTTTCACTGCAGCCTCTTTGAGTTGCTGTTTGTTTTGGGGGGTTACTCCCTTCAGTCTTCTCTTTAGCAGGTAAAATGCATGCTCTATAGCAGTGGTTCCCAAAGTCAAGAGTGCTGCGGCCACTTACAAAAACAGAAAATCCCATGGGGCCCCTGTCTCCCCAGTTGTCCAATAGTCTTCACTTGCTGTATCAAAAGGGATGCATTTCCTTGAAAAGTTGATTCAAAAAACATAAACAACACAGGCTGTTGGCTATAAATTGCTATAATACTACCCAGTCATATGTAAAGTGCTAATGCCAATATGTGACCCACTTGCCACTGGGACACAAATTTAATACAAGAGCAGAAAATTTAGGTCAGACTAATGAGTAATATCATAAACTAACCACCTCCTATTACCATTTTTAATTCACTTTCTATATAAATTAACACGCTTAACTGCACATGTGAGTAATTTGAAATGAAATTTCTGTTATCACTGCCCCCCAGTACCTTTGACCACAGCCCGCACTTTGGGAACCACCGCTCTATAGAGTTTAAGTCTGGAGATAAACTAGGCCAGTCTAAAGCCTTCCACTTCCTGCCCCTGATGAACTCCTTTGTAGTTGATGAAGGATCACCCAGTCATTTTGGTTGCATCTTTCTTTCAACTGACAGAGAACTACTACTGTTGCCACTCTGTGACATCATCAATGAAGATTAATAAGCCCGTCCAAGAAGAAGCCATGCAAGCCCAAGCCACGGCATTATCGCCACTGTTTCACAGATGATCTTGTATGTTTGGGATTGTGAACAGATCCTTTCTTTCTCCAAACTAGGGTCTTTCTTTACAGCACTTTCAGTCAACTGCTGTTGTTTTCTTTGGTCTACCTGTTCGACCTGTGACGACTTCTCCAGTTCATTCTAAACAGCTGGACTGGCCCTGGCCAATGTTTGTGCATTGCCTCTGAATGATTTTCCATCTTCTATAAATAACCACAGACCGCTCTCTGGTTTTCATGTTGGTTACTCCTCTAACTATAAATGCACAGGTTGCACAGGTGAAACCCGAATCTGAATCTGAGCGTAGACGTTTAGTGGTATTTATTGTTTGAATAATCAATGTAACAGGACACACCTGGGCAACAAAACAAACATCTTCCAATACTTTTTCTCAAAAGAAAATGAGTGGCTTTAGACAAAAGGTGTTATCCTCTGAACTGTGTATCAAATCCAGATGTAAATACCTGGAAATTAAAGCTGGGACATTGATCTTTTGTCTCATATTCATCTTTTAATGTCAAATCCATTTTTTTTCAGTCTACAGCAAAAATAAAGGGGTTGGCCTTACTGTTCCAATACTTTTGGAGGGGCGTGTAGCTGCTGGCTCTAAGTGCCTTTGAGTGGCACTGCTTGGACTTTGGCCATATTTTTGATTGAATGATGCTATGGATATGTATGTCATTTATTTCCCAGGATTCCTGGGAAATAAAAGTGTTTCTTTTTAATTACTTGAGCTAAGTCCTGGCTCTTTAAAGCAGCACTAAATACAACAAAAAGAAATATGCATACATGTGTTTACAATGTAATCTTTTTTGTGTATTATTCTGATCATTATTAAGGCAAAAAAAAAAAATACTATGTTCATCAACATTAGTATGACTATAAGCTACATTTGCATCCAGCATGCTGTGTGAACAAATGCAGTCCCACAACGTCAACTCAGAAATCGGAACATCCTTGTGCCTTTTGTGTTGTTCTTGTTGTATGGTCTTGATAGGATTTCCTGAGAATCCCATTTCCTGGGATTAAACTCTAGTCTACACCGTGCTCAATGTGTCACTATGTACATTTGTAATAATATATGGGTCATCTCCTATAAGAAAAGTCAGCTTGTTTATGCCCCTGTCAACATATTGTGTCCAGCACTGTATGTGTGCATTTTTTTTTTTAAAAATAAACATTCAGCAGCATCTGTCTGGTGAACTTCAGCACACAAAGCTGTTTGTTTTTACATGTTGGTGTGTGTGTGTGTGCTGTGTGCATTCCAGCTGTGTGTGAACATGACCAATGAGCGGATGAGGCAGTACGTCTCTGAGGTGCTATTCCAGCAGGAGCAGGCTGAGTGTCTGCATGAGGGCATCGCCATGGAGAATGCCCGCTCTCCCAGGAACCGCCCAGCCATTCTGGACTTCTTTTTTCAGGTACTGTATGTCTCTGGTTTGGACCAGTCCAGTCCAGTTTGGTTTGTCATTATGCAACAAGCCCACCCAGAGCTTTGACAAAACATTTGGAATGACAGAGTAAAATTTACACATTTCTTTACTTATTCGCAGTTTTATTGAAAATAAGAAGGTTTCCATAGTTAAACTCTTGAAGTTTGTTTGAGACAAAAGGCAAAAACATTACATGGTCTAAAAAACTGACAGATGATGATTAAAATCTTTTCAAACATAACCAGTATAGGGGCTGCACAGATGCCCCTTGGCCAGCCTCTATACTCACTTTCTGCCTGTAATGTCTCCATTATAATTGGCCAGTAAAATCTCTAAAGCATATAATATTGAATCTCTTTTATGTCACAGGAAAAGTGTACCCTATCTGGATAGCTGGAAGTGTCAGAAAATATGGATTGCAGTTATTGTCAAATGCTCTGTAAATATCTCCAGCATAAATGATAATATGAACATCTGTCTGTTCCTCCTCCAGAAGCCTCAGGGGCTGTTGTGCATGTTAGATGAGGAAAGCCAGAGTCTGCGGCCGTTAGAGCAGACCTTGTACAAGAGGCTCTCCGCCCAGCTGGACTCCAACCCAATTCACGGGCTGTCTCTCACTACCAAGGACGGCAATGGAAACCCCCCACCGAAAGACCAAGGCCCGGCCTTTATTGTCAGCCACTATGCAGGACAGGTCTGTCTGTGTGTATGAAAAGTGATTTTATTTCAGTAGGTGATACAGAGGATTAGTAAGGAAGAAATGAGGACAGATTTGAATAGGATGTAGACTGGAAACATGGTTAGTCCAGATGACATACTTGTGGAGGTGTGGAGATGTCTGAGAGAGGTCAGTGGACTTCTTAACCAGAATGTTTACCACAATCTGAGTGTACTGGCACCAGTTTTCAAGGAAAAGGGTGAAGGGTGTGCAGAACTGTGGTCACTACAGATGGATACAATTGATGAGCCATACCATGAAGTTATAGAAAAGAATTGTTAAGGCTAGGTTAAGAAGAGAGGTAATAATCAGAGAGCAGCAGTATGGTTTAATGCAGAGAGAGCACTACAGATGCAATGTTTGCTTTGAGAGTGTTGATGGAGAGGTTTAGAGAAGGGCTTTTTGGATCTAGAGAAAGCATATGACAGGATGCCAAGAGGGGAACTGTGGTACCATATGAGAAAGTCAGAATTAGCAAAGAGGTATGTGAGGGTGGTGCAGGATGTGTACGAGGACAGCAAGATGGTGGTGAGCTGTGTGCTAGGCGTGACACATGGTTTCAAGGTGGGGGGTGGGATCAACTCTAAGCCCCTTCGTGTTTGCAGTAGTGATGAACAGGCTGACAGATGAGGTCAGGCAGGAGTCTCTGTGGACTATAATGTTTTCAGATGACATTGTGATCTGTAATGAGAGTAAGGAGCACCTAGAAGAGAGCCTGGAGAGGTGGAGGTATGCTCTGGACAGAAGAGAAATTAAAGTCAGTGGATGCAAGAAGCCGCAGTGAAACTGCAAGGAGCAGAGGTAGTGATGGTAGATGAGTTTAAATACCTAGCAGTGCACAAGAGAGGAAAAGAAGAGAGTGCAGGCAGGGTGGAGTGGGTGGAGATGAGTATCAGTGGTGATTTGTGACAGAAGGATAGCAGCAAGAATGTAAGCAAAGGTTTGCAAGATGGTGAGACCTGCTATTATATATGGTCTGGACATGGTAGCACTAACAAAAGGACAGGAGGCTGAGCTGGAGGTATCAGAGCTGAAGATGCTCAGATTTTCATTGAGAGTGACCAGAATGGACAGGATTAGAAATGAGTACATCAGAGGGACAGCTCAGGTTGAGCAGTTTGGAGACAAAAGTAGAGAGACAAGGCTGAGGCGGTTTAGGCATGCGCCAAGGAGGGATAGTGGATATACTGGACAAAATGGTGAAGATGGAGCTGCCAGGCAGGAGGAAAAGACAAAGAAAGACAAAGACCACAGAGAAGGTTCATGGATGTAGTGAAGGAGGATTTGTGTTTCAGAGGAGGATGCTAGGGATAAGGTGAGATAGAGGCAGATGATCCACTGTGGCGACCACTAAAGGAACCAGCTGAATGAAGACGAAGAGGGTTAATGTGTTTGGTCATATTTGCAGTTCAACATAATTGTGCTTGACCCGTTATATTTGTATCAGTGGCACATTTGTGACACATAAGCTGACTTTCTATAGTGGAAGAAATTCAAATAATTTCTTTTTTATACTAGATAAATATGTGAGTGTGTACTGATGACTTGTTTTTCTGCTAGATTTCATACAACCTCACAGGATCACTCACAAAAAACAAGGACTCTTTTCCTCAGAATCTCCTGTTTACAATTAAGTGTAAGTACCCAATGAATAACACACATATGAGCACATTGTGGTGTCAGCATACGCTTCATTACAGAGATGCACTCTTGTGCAAACAAACAGCGCACAAAACCACCCATTGTCTAAGTGTGGTTGCATTTGTGTGCGTGCATTTCATCCCATATGCAACCACACAGCACCGTCTGTGTGTATATTGTCTATAGAAGGTGCCAGATGTGAGGTGTTGTGGTTAGCAGGACACAGGGACTCGTTGTGTGACTGCCAGCGTAGCCTCGCGTCCAGCAGCCTAATTGCTATAATTTCCATGATGAGGCTAATCTTCTAAAGGCTAGCCCGTCTCTCAGACTTGGATGTTATCCCTCCATCTGACAGGTCGATGCATTGTGGCCTTTCATCCACACAGAGACGTAAACAATGTGTGTCTTTCTTTTTTTTTAAGGTGCCATCCCCTCATGACTTTGGGTTTAAGCCTTGAAGCTATTGGGATGAAATTGTGGGCTATGTGCATTATCACATAAAATTGTAGGCAGTTAAAGTAGGGTGAAGATGATCTGAAAAAGATGTCCTCAGTTAACCTAATAAAAAAATGGAAGAACCCAAACAAAAATTAACTGACAGAATAAATGAAGGAAAAATAGGGCTTTAATGTTTGACAGCATTTTTTTAAAGTGGAATTTGAGATTTTGCTCATTTAATTGTGCACTTAAAATTTAGTTTTGTATTGAAAAAAATAATGTGCATCATGTTTGCATTTGCTTTTTCTTTGAATATGGATGAATATTTTTGATGTCTGGATCTGTCCATTTTGCAAAATTGTCTTACAAGGTTTAATTGTTAGGCTATTTTAGGCAACTACCAATAAGATATTTGTCCATATGAGTGTTTGTGCACAAAGACTGTATGAATATTTATCATCTTCCCTTGTTTATTATAAACATTATAAACAAATACTGAGACATTGCAGTATACTGGTTCATGTTTCTGGCTAGCCTTAACCTTTGTTTGCTCTACACAGAAGCACTCACTTAAGGGTTTTAGTGGGGGCAACAGCTCTATTCTTCTAATTTTACATGCACTATGCCAGGGTTCAAAAAACAGGAGCACAGCAATGCTGAAAAAGGTTACTCGTTAAATGTGATAGGCAATAAATTGCTAGTTACCCTGTTAAAATTGCAAAAAGTGATGACATTCTTTTAGTTTATCAAAGTAGTGTAACTTAGAATTACTTTTTGATTACTTTTATAATTATTCTTTTTAAACTTGACAGTAAAGTGTAAAAGTTGTCTGGAGATGCAACTACCTTCACTGCCGGTTAACTTTATACCGTACAGCAGTGTTAGAGACATGGCTTGCTTTCAGAAAGAAAATATTGTTGAATTTTCAGCACTGCAGGGTGTTCTTGTCCTATGACATGGTCATGGGCCCTGCAGCAGCCATGGCAGACTCAGGTCACTTAGAGCAATGTGCATTGATTTGTTTGGCAGACAAGGGGTGGCGCAAATTAAAAGAAGATAACCAATAAAAACACGATTTGTGTGCGCTGCCAAGTGAATGAAGGCTACGTAGGCATACAGACAGCTCCTGTTAAGCCATCCTACCCTTAATGATCTGTCTATAAAAATAAGCATTTCTCCACAGCAATTTTTTTTTATTTTAATTGTGAGCTTGTGTATTTGAATGTAATGCCTTTACAATCATTATCAGCTGATTAGTAATTGTAATTTGTTGTTGAAGCGTTATGAATCCTCTCATTTTTCTTAAGAAAAGTTACACTGAAAATGGAAAAAAAAAACCCTGAATCCTGAGGTCTGCTTTGTGTCAGCAGTTGATTTGAATTCTATTTTTCTTTAAAATGAGTCACAGAACCTTTTCATTAAAAAAGTGTTTCCAGATTTTTCTTTCAAAATAGAGTATTGATCGAGACAAAGGTACATGGATTATTCAGGTGGTCGAGATGATTGCTGTAAATGAAAAGGCAATTAACTTGGAGCTTTTAGTAATTAAGTCCTGAAATGAGTTCTGGACTCGTCATTTTTCTTTGCTTTCTGCACTTACCTGCCACCACCTCTCCCTTGCTTCTTTTTTTTTTCTGCCTTTCCCAGCCTTTCAGATTAGAGCCACACACCCACGTTCACACACATGTTGTTTGGCTTTCTGAATGAGCTCATTGTTGTTGCAGACTGCTCCACGTGTTATAGAGCGACATGGTCCACCCCCTCTTGTTGCCTAACTGATTGTTGTTTACATGTAGCCTAATTTTATGCATCCTCCCTGCTTGCACTCCTCCGCTGATCTTCTTCTTTCTTTCTTTCTTTCTTTCTTTCTTTCTTTCTTTCTTTCTTTCTTTCTTTCTTTCTTTCTTTCTTTCTTCTCACCTCTCCTTGTTCTCCTCCACCCACTTTTTCCACCAATGCTATTGCTTCTCTTACCCTTATGCTTTCCTCCCTCTCTGCATGTATGTGCTTTGTGCCCAACAGCCAGTGAGAGTGTGTTGCTCCAGCAGCTTTTCCAGTCCAGGCTGACTCAGACTGGTTCTTTGGTGCCAGCAGCCCGGAGTTGCATAGGGCTGAGGGGGCCTAAAGCTGCCTTGTTGCTCCACAGGATACCATCAGTCTCCCTTGTCAGTGCCAGTTCTATCCCCCAACAGCCTCGGAGGTACCATGATCTTACCAAGGTACAGTACATTGCACACAGTGCGATGAGGCCACTACTGTAGTTACACCCTACCCTTAAACCACTAATTTGTCACCTGTTCACCTTTAAAAAAAATTTAGCATGTGACCACTAGATTTAAGTAAAAAAAGTATAGGACTTGGTGACACAATCACCTAGAAAGGGACACAGTCAGTCAAAAGCTCTGCTGGAAAGTGACTGCTAAATCAATCGATGGAAAAACAGGGATGGTATTTTTAGAAAAAAAATCTAATTTAAGCTTCTTCCCACCACATGGCTATATATAAACATCTGGGAAATGGATTTGTTTGTAGAGCCGTGCAAGAGATAAAAAAAAAAAAAAACTCCACAAGAATGTATACACATACACATGAATTTAGGGCACAAGTGTGCTTATACACTTTACTCAGAACATACCATCATTAAAACACAAAAATTACACCTGAAAACAAGATTCATTATGTCCTAAGTCTCTTCATTCAGCTATTTTTCCCTGTTTCTGTCTCCCCCTTTATTTGATCTGCTTTAATGTTTTGAAAGTACAGTATAGAGGTGCACATAGGCGATTTCTGGTTGTGTAACCTCCAGGAGGCCCTGTCTTCTGTCTCTGTGCCTCATTAACCATCTAGACCAAAGGCTTATATAAAGCCCCTTTCACCTCACTGATCTGTCCCAGTAGCCTTATACGGTAACACTAGGCAATATTGTTGCACTGTTCAGTGTGTAACCATGTAAATACAACAGTGAAACACAGTAAATGCTGCTGGGCCTTGTTCTTGCATATGAGACCTCACAATTGTATCTGAATTCTAAATATGTTCCATATTTAATGTGATTGGAAGAAATCAAAGACATCAAATTGTTTTGATTAAGACTAAACAAATTTGGTAATATGTGTTGAGAATGTTCCATATTCCTCAATAGTCCCTTAAAGTAAGAGGTTCATCTCTCTAACAGTTTCTCTCTATTATCTCTTCCCACCTGCAGATCTTGAAGAAAAAGGCTCCAGCTCCTTCCTCCAACGACTAGAACGTTGTGGACCCATCACAGTAGCTGTCCAACTGAGGGTACAATCTCCTCCCATTGCATAGTTCTTCCAGTTGCAAGACTGATTTAATTTGTTGCAATTGCATGTTGATGCATGAAATCAGTATAAAAACACAACTTTTCGATTCTGATGTGCGTTTCCTGCATGGTTACTTGAAGGCATCGGGATGACATCTTACATAAATACAAACATATGTTAAAACACAGGGATTTATGTGAATCTTGTCACCAATCTCAAGCATTTGCAACAATGCAAAGCTAAGCCCTATCTAGAACAAGTTGCTGTGATTTCATAACTATATAAAGCAACAAAAATGATCAGTTAGAGGAGAGCAGGGGAGCAGCTTCTTGCTGGTGACGCAAGTAGCCTAAAATGTGGTTCAGAGACGCAGTACCTTTGGTTTGAATGAAACCAGTGTGTTGCACAATCAGGGTTGTGGACTTGTGGTCAACGAGTCCCTCTGGGAATGGCAGGAAAGGAGAGAGTGGGCTGAAGAATGATGCTGTACCAAGCCAAACATGAAGCCCTCCACATGAATGAATGAACAATGAACAAAAACCGCTGTGTTCTGTGGGCACGTATCTGAGTGTGTGCGTGCACATGTTTGGAGGGAAGACAGTTATGTGAATGCTAGTAGTGGCATCCAAATATGAGGGGTGAGGTATTGAGCATTGGAACTGAAGAGTATGCAGCGCATAGACTGACGTCAGTTTGACGAATGGCAAAAACACAGATGCAAGTGTTTATGCATCTATGTGACCTTGAATGGAGCATCTCTGAATTCAAGAATTAAATAAAAGCT